>VZTE01001149.1:7733-34025 GCA_013397775.1 Eulacestoma nigropectus
GCTGCCGCCTCGCCCCGCACGGCAGCCGGCGGCACGGCGCGGGGGGAGCGGAGCCGCCGCGGAGCCTCCCGCGCCTGCACCGAACTTCTCGCCTTGCCGCCGGTGCTCCCCGGTGCCCGTTCGCTTCGCGCCGGGAGCTTGGGGTGTTTGCTGGAATTCTGGATTATGTTCCTGCTGAGCCGGTCTGCGGGGAGCTGAGACAGGGGAGGAAGCATGCGGGGCTACTTAATGGTCTTCTGCCTTATTTGCTGCACCGCGGACGGGCAAATAGTGTATTCCATCGCGGAGGAAACAGAGCGTGGAGCGTCTGTTGGGAACATAGCAAAGGATTTAGGAATAGATGCAGCTACACTTTCAGCTCGGAAATTTCGCATGATCACCGGTTCAAGTAAGCAATATTTTAATATAAATGCCAGCACGGGGGCTTTGTCTGTTAACGAGCCCATAGACAGAGAACAGCTTTGTGAATTAAAGGCTGTCTGTCTTCTGAATTATGAACTCGTGTTAGAAAACCCTCTAGAGCTTTATAGGATGGAATTCAAAGTCTTGGACATAAATGACAACTCCCCCAGCTTTCCCTTAAGTGAATATCATATAAACATGCCTGAGTTCCTGTCACCTGGGGCACGGTTTACACTCCCCAACGCCCAAGATCTTGATGAAGGTGCTAACAGTGTCCAAAATTATACTCTGAGCCCTGATGAACATTTCTGTTTGGAAATGCAGATACGTGGGGATGGGAGTAAATATCCTGAATTGGTGCTGAAGAAAGCCTTAGACAGGGAGCAGCAAGCCACTCACAGACTTGTGCTTACAGCCAAAGATGGTGGGAATCCTCCAAAGTCTGGTGATGTCCCAGTAATTGTGACTGTGCTGGATACCAATGACAATGCACCAGAATTTGAGCACTCAGTCTACAGGGCGAGTATCTTGGAAAACTCCCCCAGTGGCACTTTGGTAGTCCAAGTGCATGCCACGGACTTGGATGAAGGTCCAAATGGAGAGGTCAGGTATTCCTTTAGCAATACAACTTCTGCTGACTTACAGCGAATGTTCTCAGTTCACCCGCACACTGGGGAGGTGACAGTCAATGGCGTTTTAGCTGTTCAGAGACCCCTTCTCGAGATGCTTATTGAGGCAAGGGATAATGGGGCATTTGGCATGTCTAGCACAGCTAAGCTGCTGGTGGAAATCACTGATGTGAACAATCACGGCCCAGAGATTACAATTACATCCCTTTCCAGTCCCATTCCTGAGGATGCTGTTCCTGGCACGGTGATAGCTCTGCTGAGTATTTTGGATAAAGACCCTGGGGAGAATGGGAAAGTAACCTGCCAGATCTCTGAAAACCTTCCCTTCCAGTTAAAGCCTTCCCTTCAAAACTACTACAGCCTTGTGACCAGTGAGCTTCTGGACCGAGAGCTGATCAGTGAGTACAACATCACCATTACTGCCACAGACTTGGGCTCTCCTCCTATCACCACTCAGAAGACTGTTTGGGTGCAGATTTCTGACGTGAATGATAACCCCCCTGTCTTCAGTGCTGACACATTCGATGTGTTTGTGGAGGAGAACAATCCACTTGGTGCTTTTCTCTATCAGGTCTCGGCATCTGACCCTGATATAGGGGAGAATGGACGGGTCTCTTACACGCTCAGGAATTCCACAGTTGCAGGTAGTGCCCTGACCAGCTTTTTGTCTATGAACTTGGCCAATGGGAGCATCTATGCAAAACGTGCCTTTGATTTTGAGCAGCTTAGGAGCTTCTATTTCCAAGTGGAAGCCAAGGACAACGGGTCACCAGCCTTGAGTGCTGCCATAACAGTGAATGTTTACATCTCAGACCAGAATGACAATGCCCCAGCCATCCTGTACCCCACCAGCCAGAATGGCTCTGTAGCTGTGGAAGTTGTGCCCCGCCTGGCCGATGAGGACTACCTGGTGACCAAAGTGGTGGCAGATGATGAGGACAATGCACAGAATGCCTGGCTTTCCTATCACCTTGCCCATTCCTCCGACTCTACCTTGTTCCAGTTGTCACCGCACACCGGTGAGCTGCGCACCACGCGCTCCATGCGCTCCACTGACTTCCTCAAGCACAAGGTGGTTGTGGTGGTGCGGGACCACGGGGATCCACCGCTCTCCTCCACCGTGACGGTGGGCATCCTACTGGCTGACACCCTGCCCCAGGCACTGCCGGACTTTGATGACAGCGGGGAACCACCACCACTACTCAACGCTACAAACATCTACTTGATCATTTCCCTTGCCTGTGTCTCGTTCATCTTTGCGGCATTCATCTTCTTCCTTGCCATTATCCGGCTGTGCCAGTGCAGGACTTGCTGCTGCAATGGCTGCTGCTGCCCCGCTGACGACTATAAAAAGTATTGCTATAGTGTGCACATGCTCCCCAGCTCCCACCTCCCACCGGACATGCTGGAGGTCACTGGTGTGGGTAAACTGACTCACACCTACTTGTACAGGGCATCTGTAGGTCTTGGGCCTAGTAACAGCAGCATCCCAAATGGTGATGCTGGGAATGTTCCTACTGGCTCAAGGTTACAAGTGCCAGGGCCCTGCATCCAAGTGCAGCAGGTCCAAAGTGACCGGTTGAGTGCTGTCCTTGTGGTAAGTACTTCTTCCTCTCACTTTTTTTCCTCCCAGGCACATGGCCTTGTGTCTGCACTAGGTTGCTCAGTGCAGAACATACCGAGGGCATTTGCGGGAAAACAGGTGTCAATTCATGGCACCTGAAGGAAATTTCTGTTTCTTTTATGTATTTCCTAAAGCCAAGAATCTCTTTGGGTCAAATATTGTCATGGGATGGCAAAAGAATTTCGTTTTTTTTTCTGCCGCAAACATTGAGGACCTTCAGATATAACTGAAGGTAAAGGTGTAAGTGAAAACTACATACCTTGCAAGCCAAGCCATTGTCTTCAGAGAGCTAAGTAGGGGCATGGTAAGAGTCCATGCACATTTCTAGTCAATGGGTGGTTCTAAGATACACTGTGTAGAGTCTGTGATTTTATTTTTCAAATATTTCTTTTATCCCCACCCTGACATCCCTGAGATTTTTTTATTGAGGGGGAGTGTGGATGCTGAAGGCTCGGTCGCTGAGAGATTTTCCAGCTTTCTGCCAGCGTCTGTGTGAAAGTTTTTGCTATCACATGGATGCTGGCCTAAAACAGTTAGAGGTTTTTGTAAACCAATCCCTTTATCTTGCAGGTGCAAGATTGTTGTTGTTACTGACTGAAGAAATATTTTGAAATGGGTGTTGTGGAGTTCAGCCAATCATTCTGAGAGGTGGATGGTCAAAGAACCAATAACCTTATGCCATTCAAGTGAACTAAGATATATAAACGTGTCTGTAAATTAATAAATAATTCCATTTCTTCCGGGACCGAGCCTATGTCGTTTTCTCGCCGTCTCCAGTACAACAGCGACAGGGGAGTGTTTTGTTGAACCAAGATGCTGGTTTGCAATGCCCAAGGTAACTCTGTGGTGGAATAGCTGTAATTCAATACCCAGCACCTCTTTAGGAAATGTAATTTGTAGTGTTCCTCTCACTTTCCAAGCAATCCATAGGTTTTGTGAATCTAAAATAATTCTCTTCTGAGCCTCTGACCAAGCTGGTTTCTTCTCAGTAGTGTGATGAGTGGTTTTGTGTGATCACAGGGTAGGGGCTACAAGGTGGGCTGTGTCTGCAGGCCTAATCTGCTGGGTGTTGCTGCGTTACTTGTCCAAGATTCAATTTTCTTATATGTATTTTTAATAAGTCCTGTGAGTCATTTTTATATTTTTATGAAGTTTTGTGATGTTTTGCCTGCAGACGCTCAAACTCCTTGATGTGCGTAACAGTGACTAACCACTGTTGGTTCTGTCCAGGCTGGTACTCTGTGTCTGGTGAGAGCTACACCAGATGTTTCTAAGGGAAATGTGAGAACTCAGGTTAGGCAGACATGATGTAATCTGCTTCCTGCTGTTGTTTTTTATTCTAGTTTACAATTATTAGAAGCGGTCTTAAATCTGTAGCCATTATGTTTATTTTCACCTTTGAAATCTTTGTTATACCTTTAAATATATGTAAAAGCCCAGCTTCTTTTTGAACCTTGATGTAAGGGTAGCTTCAATAACTTCTTTGGATAATCAAATATACATTCAACGACGTAACAGTTTGGTTTATAATTTTTGAATTTCCAAGTAGTGAGTTTTTGTAAATATTCCCTTCTAGAAAGGTTCCAATTTTCTCTTCACTGTGCAATTAGTTAATTACATTTTCCCTTATTTATGTGTTGATCAGATTTGATTTACACATGATGGTTTTCCTAGTATTTAATCAAAGTCATAATCCGTTTTAAATTCTGTTCGCCGTAGCAGCAGGGGGGTGCACACGTTGTGGGTTTCTCACTGTTCAAAGAGGGGTATGTGGAATACATAGATCTTGTAAAAGGAAAAGAGTTGGTGTCCTCCCATACGAAACTGTAGAGTCTAGGAAAAAGGCAGTTGGCAGTATGTAAAGAAGAATCTGTACCTAATGCATTGTATGCTTTGGGAATATCATTGGTTGTTTGAGGATCTGAAAAACAAAAATGTTGTTGTTCTAAATGAGTTAGAACCTTTGTAATGGGGAGTTAAAAAACTTTTTGGCAATATCTTAACTCAGAAGGTGTCTGCAAGAACCCTGACAGTGTCTGGGGGGTGTAACTTTGGCTGGAGAGTAGTTCATAATTGCAAAACTTATAATAATGATGACATATATATAACAACAACAAAACAAAAAAAACCTCAAAAAGCTGTGACAACTCATTTCTTTGTTCCAATTGAGCAAGATCTGGAAACTCAGGTTACCAACACATTAAAGAACCAAATAATAAGAAAATGAAAAAGTAGCCGTAATCTCCATAATCAGAACAACTAAAATGTGTCTCATTACATCTCACTGTATTTCAGTCATTCAGGTGAATTTTTAAACTTGTAACATGAGTCACCTTTTTAGGAGATTTTGACAGTGGGGAAAATATAACTCAGATGTCATCTTTGGCAATTTTATTTCCTTGGCTTCTAATATTCAGAGGTGGGCAACCATAGATATGGCTTATGTGGAAAGTCCAAAGGCTTTGCTTTAATTCAGCTGAGTAGGGGAGCAGAGGCAGGGACTGTAAAAATCCATCTACCCTTGAAACCGAAATCATGCTGGTTGTTATTAATTTGGTGCTAATCATTCCAGTGGCATTCGAACTGGAGAATTAACTACATATATATATATTTACCATTCGAAATTTTGGTTTAAAAATTTACAATTTAATTTTGGATGTTGACTAAATGTAGTCTATAAGTGCTTTCAGACTGATTCATTTGGAGTTAAAAATATAAACCTACACGACCCTTAGAGTTTTTGAGGAGGGAAAATTGTATTGCTCCCTAAGAATATAAATGTAACGAAAAGAAAGTAACTAATATTTAAAAGGCACCGGGAGCAACTTCATAGTTATCATTCAAAGCACTGAAAAGTATTTAAAAATTACGATTTTAGCAGAACTTAAATATACCTGATTTTTATTTTGTTGGGGTTTTTTTAATTGAGGAGGTGATTACAATTTTCAGTACATGTAGGATAGAAAAAGGTCTGCATATATGAAAAGTTAATTGAATTCCCAGAAATCTAGATGTATTTTCAAAATTTAGGTTGATTTCTTTATTCTTGTTCTGCTTTTGCTACTGAATTAAACAACAGGTTTGGATGTGTTTACATATGCAGACGCATGAGACCCATTTGTGCTTTTATGTTTTCTATTTGGGTTAGAGCTATAAATAGCTCTATGTATGGCCATAACAGCAGTAGAGTAAACTGTAATTGTATCTTTTTCACTATTTTGTTGTGTCTTTCTGCAGCATGGCATGAAAGGCAGCTAAGTGGAAAGCATGGTACGCTGCTGTGCTGTATGAGAGACAAAGGCACGAGTGGTTACTAAAGTAAGCAGTGGTTCACTGACTGATTTCTGGGATTGTGATGTAGCCATGGATTGCTACAGTTCTTTTGTTTGCTTGTGTTGGCCATTGTGCTACACAAAAAGCCCGTGAGATATTTCCACATTCAGAGCATAGTGACCTCTCTGTGACTTGGCATTCAATATTTAGGCTACACCCAAAAATAGATGCAAACCTTGCAATGGAGAATATTTCTCGCTAAACTGTAATGGGAGTGGAATAATTCTGCACAACATAGCATGCATTTCCTGTGACAAAAATGAATCCACTTACATTGAGACAGGCTGGCAATTGAGGCTGAACTGCTGCGGGCTAAGCGTCAGTGGCTTCCTCACACGAGTGAAGACCAGATGTGTGTGCAAGCCCTCCCTGTGTCTCATTCTGATGGGAATAACACAGTCAAATGTAAGAATGAAGCACCTTTCCAATTCTTTCTGACAGTGCTAATAACAACCTGTCTAGAACCAGCAGTCTTATGTCCACATCACAAGAATTCAGGTTTTAGGAAGATTTCTTGGCTACAAAAGTTACTTTTGGGGTCAGGCCAAGAAAATCCTAGAAGGAGTGATGACCAAAGAAAATTCAGCAAGGGAAAGCGCCTCCTTCTGACCACTCCAATTGCCTTTCACAAAGAGGGATGTGTTCAGCAAAAGAACGCTGAGTCCTGTAAAGGCTACAAATGCCTGGGCTGAAACTTTGCTTGTCTGATGCCTGCCTTGGAGTGTTATTTTTAGAAGTAGGGGAAGGGAGAGTGACAGGAGGAGCTGGTTGAG
The DNA here is from genome assembly GCA_013397775.1 of Eulacestoma nigropectus. Taxonomy (NCBI): domain Eukaryota; kingdom Metazoa; phylum Chordata; class Aves; order Passeriformes; genus Eulacestoma; species Eulacestoma nigropectus. The sequence continues at coordinate 14,495 of VZTE01001149.1, forward strand.
ACAAAGGCTTGAGGGGATGTGGAGAGTAATATGATTGTATTTGGAGATGGATAAGGTGAAGGGAAGGATGATGTTGAATGGTGACGTGGGCTGAGGAAGGGTAATCCTTGTATGAAAGCATAAAACAAGAAAACATAATTTAGATCAAGACCAGTCCTTTCCTGTATCAGTCACCATTTAATCTTAGATACTGAAATTCAAAGATTTAAATTTTAATTGTAAAAATAACAATTTTAATTCCAAAATTCACTAGGCTGTGCCCATTATTCCTATTGGAAACTTACTCCTCTAAGGCTTTGAAATGCTGTTCTGACATCCTGCCAACAGTTCTTTGCTATCAATTTGTAGACTTTTGATTTTGTGCCAGCAATTCCCTTTTAATATGAGTAGCTCTTTCCCTCTTTGCATCTTGCTTTATCCACAGCTTAGAAAGTAACCACATCCTTTCTCAGCCTTTGTTTTACCAAGCTAAACAATTTGATCCTTTTCAGTCTTTTTTCCTATGATCACCTCTGCACTTATCTGATTATGCTGATAACCCTTCTCAGGATCAGTTTTTAATTTTTGGATATATATTTTTTGCATTTCTGGCAAATATGTGACCAGACTTACGTATGTTTCAGAGAAAGGACTTCCTATGTAGCTAGGAATACTTCCTTGCCCAGGTCATAGGGAATACATCACCAGATTCTTCTTGGGAAGCCAATTACCTTCTCCATAGTTTTAATAAGTTGATTCATCAGTCACATAAATATTATTGCAGAATTTCTTTGAGGGTAGAGGTGGATGGGTAAAGGTTAATTCCCAGGATGGTTCTTCCGTCCCAATTCATCCACCCAAATGCTTGATGTTGGAGTCTTAGATGTTAAAAAGTCTCAGTTACCTGCTCAGAGCAAATCATCCTGTTCATCTTAGTTATATGAGTTTAGACAAAGTTTACAGACAGCACTGAGAGTAGATGAATGACTTTTATCTTGACAGATACTGAGATTTTGAAGTGAATGATTCTATATGATTGTCTTCTGCAATTGTTGTTAGAGTAGCCCAACTTCTTGTGTCTTACACTTTCAATGCTGCACTGTATTCGATGTTTTACTAAAATCAGAATAGATGAGCTGAATTTCAGTTTGTTTCTCTTGAGGAGAATTGAAAACCAGTCTAGCAAATTGTTGTCTTTGATAAATCTATGACTATTTTCCTTTCTTTTCTTCATTTCTCTTTTAGTCCTTCCTCCAAATTTGTATCCAAACTGACAGGGTAATGGGCTTGTGGTCACACAGGCTGGATTTCACCATTTTAAATTACTGTCTGCAGTTGTTTTTGTTCAATGAGATTATTCTTCTTCAGACTTGACAGGTTTATATTAAAAAAAAAAAAAAAACAAAAAAAACCTAAGCCAAAACAAATTCTCTTCAGTCCTATGCTTTTATTTATCAGTTCTTTTAGAAATCTGTGATGGAAATCAGGTAGTGGGGAATTGAGGATGTTTAACTCTCAGCGTTTTGGTTGTTCCTTGGTGACAGCAATTTCCATTCCCTTGAGTAATTTGTCTCATATTCAATGTCACACTCAAGATACTGAAAACAGAGGAAAATACAGATTAATTGTCATAAAATGGGATGGTGGCTGTAGGGGGCCATTGGTCCATGTGTGCCATGTTTTTCTACCAATGTCCTGTGCATCCTCTGCTTCCCACTGGAAAGAAGCTGCTGGATTCTAGTGTGGCTCAATGTAACTGTGCTAATGCTGTGTGTTTCTGGGATTACAGTCAGCTTGTTTCAAAATAACAAGAGGAGTTGTGACTTGTTGAAGACTGTTTAAAATTAATCAAAAGAATGGCAACAAAATCCAGCATCTGAACTGAAAAGGGGGGAAGCAGGCACATGGGAATTAAGGTATTTAGTTGAGAATTTGTAAGGCAAAGAAATAGGCAGGGCAATAGCTCAAAGATTTGGTGCTATCAGAGGCATTTGGAGAATAAAAGCAAATTTGACCAATAAGGCAAGTGGAAGTTAAATATCAGAGAAAGAAGGTACATTAAAAAGTAAGAGGTTCATAGCCTCTAGTCTTTGAGCAGTCTCTCTAAGGAAAGTGAACACATTCTTGTTCTTTGGATTTTTTCTTCTCCAAAGGAATGATTTTTATATTTTGATCTGTTAGTTCTTCCATCTCCCCCATGGCTGGTCCCAGTCTGATGGGGCTTGACACCGTGTTTAGTGGCTTTTTACTTCTTTCTTACTCTGCCAAAATCAAACATCTTTGCACCACTGGCCTGCAAAATCAAAGTTTATGATGTTCCCTCACAAAACCTGAGGGTATTGGTTCCAAAAGGTTCTGTGGTGTTACTTCTCAACCTTTTCCATCTCCTTTGTTGGGGTCAGAAGCAAGGGAGCAGGGAAGTCTTACAGCTGAGTGGGCCCTTCATCTTTTGAACTACACAGCTGCTTGCTCTGTGTCTTGGGAATGTATTTTAGACAGCTTTTAGGTTCTGCTGTGTAGCCAATAGTTATATGGAGATCAGTGCAATATCCTTATGGTTAAAGCAGTTTTCCTTACAGGATATTAAATCTGCAGGATTGTGATCGTACCTGTAGTATGAAGACATGAAGACATTTCAATATAAGCCTGAATTCAGTCTTCCAACTTTGTGATTTCAATAAAAGACCGATATGGAGCTACTGGAGACAGGCCATTTATGGGCCCTTAAGATAACTAAGGGACTGAAGCATATCTCATATGTGGAAAGACAGAGAGCCAGGACTTTTTAGCCCATAAAAGAGAAGGCTGTGGTGTTGGGGGGGTCTTATTAGGAAAATAACATATGTAGGAAAATAGAGCCAGGCCCTTTTCAGGGGTGCCCAGTGAGAAAAAAAGAGAAGGAGGCTCTGTCTAAGCTTAAATAATTTGTTTTTTTGGTTGGGGTTTTTTCCACTGTGAGGATGCTGAGCACTGACACAGGTTGCCCAGGGAGGCTGGGAAGTCTCCATCCTTGCAGAGATTCAAAAGCCATCTGGACGTGGTCCCAGACAATCTGCTTTACTTGACCTTGCTTGGGTAGTAGGGTTGGACAAGACAGTGTCCAGAGATCCCTTCCTGTGATTCTGTGTTGTCCTTAATGGAGAAGTTGACTCAGTTTACTTCTTTGTAGAATGCTAATCTTGTGGAATATGGCCTATGTCAATTCTATTGTTTATATATATTCTTCCAAGTGAATCCTCCACTTGTTTGGATTTGCTTTACTCTTATGTGTGTGTTTGGTTTTGTTTTTTATTGAACAATCATGAATATCTTAAATATAATCAAACTCTAAAGCTGTTTGTTTTTAATATCATATTGGTAGGAAGGAGATTTAGAGGAAAAAGGAAGTGATTTCTTCCCTCCAGTCAGAGGAGATATAACTGCTACCTTATCTCACCTTTTTGGGGCTGGTGAAGTAAAATCACCCCAGCAAATGACTTGTCTAGTCAAAGTTGCCAGCTGGAATAGCTTCAAAGGATCTGGGGTTGTTGGTTTAGGACTGCTATTTGTACTTTCATCTTTGTTTTAATCTTATTATATATTTGTCAAGGGATTAGAATTAGCAAGTTCCTGTCTTCTCTTTTACAGCACTGTGCTTCTCTACAAGGCATTCCACCTCTTTAATGCCTCTCACCTTATTTAAAAAACCACAGGAAAAATTAACCCGAGCTAATACAGAACATGGAAAGAAGCCAGTTTGATCATGGTCGGAACAGAGCTGCAGAATACAAATACGCACTGAAAAATATTATCACTTAGGAGCTCTTAGTCTGGTGGGGCCCTTTACCATTTTCATGTCATGTTTTATGAAAAAATTTTTTTCTTCACTCAACCCGCTGAAAGAAGAGCCAGATATTTTTGAATAAAATCCCAAACCATCAAGCTGTCACCATTCTATGAATTAATAGTTCACCACCAAGTGTTTCTCTTCTGTTTTGTTTGTATTCTCATCTAGGATATGGGGCAAATGTGGGTAATGTAGGTAACTGAGGTTCCTGGAAAACTTGTGAAACTGACAGTATTGGATTTAACTTGATTGAGTGGAAAAAAAATGAAACATAGTGGCTGCCCAAAACATTAAAAAAGCCGAAGATGACTTCAAATGTCCCTACTCCCTCCTAACTGTTTCTGTAGAACAGAGATCATGTTAGAACAGAAGTAGCAGAAGGATGGAGTTACAATAGCTATGATTTCGCTGTGGGTTTTCCCCCCCCTTAAAACACTGACACATTTTTTCTCCTTTGTAAAAAACCATATTGGCTCTGAATTAGTCATAGTCTTGGTATAAGTGTTTTATGTGTGCAGTCAGGAAAATCTCCATAATTTGTGGCCATTTCAAACACATTAACAATATCAAACAAATGTAGATTGCATTATCTCGTAACTTATTACATCTCTGTACCCAGGGTTTCCAGTCACCTCAAAGGTAGCAGAATTATTCTGTTTATCAACTATAATGCTGCATATTTAGACTGTTCCAAGTTTATATTTGGCTGCTGCTAATGCTCAAGCCTGGTTTGCTTCAAGTAAAGGTGGTAGAATTTTATATATAGAAGTGTTCTGCCTGAAAAACACTTTTTAGTTACTATTATAAATAGTGTTGAGTCACTTAATATCATGCATTTTTAATGCAGTAATAATTCTTCCAAAAGGATTGTTGTTCAAAATACTTTAACAGAGGAAAAATGGACCAGCAGCAATTACTGCAAACAGTAGCATCTTGTATCCAAAGATCCAATCTAAATTTGCTGCCAGGACCAAATCTGTATTGTTTAGAGGGGGCTATTTTGCTTAAACCAAAGGACAGGTTAATGTGCCATCTGAAGAGAACTCCCACCTCAGTAACAAATGAAAGGAAGTTCAACAGTATGAGCAACTTTAAAGTTGTTCTGTTTTATTTAATGAAAACCATTGTGATTGGTGGTCTTGGAGCCATAGACTTCTGTATTTTCAGCTCTGTCCACTATTGAATGAACAAAACCTTTTCAGCGTTTTCGGCTGTGTTCATACCGTTACTTACTGCAAAAGTGGTCTGATGCATAGAAACCTTCAGGTCTCTCAGGGTGGTGATAGGTGTGAATTACCTGTGATAGGTGGGAATTACCTGCCAGACAAGTTTGACTGAACATTTTGGTCATTTGTCACACTGAGGGTAGTGGAACACAGTCTTTTTGCTTATAATAAAAGTATCACAGAATTGTATCATAGAATGGCCTGGATTGGAAGGGACCTTAATGATCATCCAGTTTGAACCCTTCTGCTGTTGGCAGGGGCACCTTCCACTATCCCAGGTTGCTCCAACCTGGCCTTGGATGCTCCCAGGGATGGGGCAGCCACAGTTTCTCTGGGCACCCTGTGCCAGGGCCTCATCATCCTCACAGGGAAGAATTTCTTCCTAATATCCCATCTAGCCCTGCCCTCTGGCAGTGGGAAGCCATTCCCCCTTGTTCTATAACTTCATACTCTTGCAAATAGTCTCTCTCTCTCTCTTCCTTTTAGACTCCCTTCAGCTGCCAGAAGGCCACAGTTAGGTCACCCTGAAGCTTCTCTTCTCCAAGCTGAACAATCCAAATTCTCTCAGCCTTTTGTCATAGGAGAGGTGCTCCATCCCTCTGATCAACTTGGTGGCCTCCTCTGGACTCACTTCAACAGGTCCTTGACCTTCCTGTGCTGGGGACCCGAGGGCTGGAGGCAGCTCTGCAGGTGGGGTCTCACCAGAGCTGAGAAGAGAGGCAGAATCCCCTCCTTTGACCGGCTGCCCATGCTGCTTTTGATGTGGAATGCATCTGATCTCTCCGTTAAATATCTTGCTGAAGTATGTTTTGGAAAAAGGACTTGGTATTTGTTGCGAGGGGGTCTTTGTGTCATGCTTGTAGCCATTAAGAGCTGCTAAGACTGGCTGAGTTACAAGCTTTTGGGAAATTATTGTTCACTCTACTTGGTAGATAATCACAAGAGTTGGAAAGCTCAGTTCCCTCTGAGTCCTGCCAGCAGAGAGCCCTGATCCGGCCAAGAGCTGGCAGGACCTTCTGATAATTGCAGTTGGTATGATTGTGGCCCAGACCAAAATTGAGGCTGGGGCTGGAACTGAGGACAGAGGATTGGGAGGAAGAAAAACAACAAATGAACACAGTGCCCAGCCTTGGACCAGGGTGTAAGGAAGAGGAGGGTCCCTGATTTCAGCACAAAAGGTTTAGAAATGTGAGTCCTGTACATGGGTGGCGTTGAAGGCAGCACCTTGTCTGTGGCAGCTTGTTTCACAATGCCACTAAAAACCTACTCAAGGAGTGTAAGAAACTAAGAGAAGTGAACAAATAAGTATCAAAATGAGCATAAATAGACAGTTTAATTGCATGATGCAACAGTATAGCAATTAAGTATCACAATGGAAGATAATAGATAAAACATCTGATACCTCAGCTATCTAATAGCTTCTTTCTTCTCATACTTTTACCTGGAGTAAGGATGCTTTGTTTCAGAGAGATTCCAGCAAGGCTGGAGATTGTACAGGCTTTTGTATTGCAGCAGTATAAAAAAAAATAGAAAATAACTCATCAGTGTTAAAATTTGGCAGAGTTCCCATTGTGAGTGAATTTAAGTGCCAGAATTCTTGAATGAAGGATTAAAGGAGAACTGAAAGTCTTTGGTGAAAATATAATGTCAAGATTGCTCCCAGTGTTTGTACAGCGGAAAGATAACTATGGTGTTCATGGTTAAAGGCTCAAGTACCCAAATGATAGTGATATGGATTGTTTTGCACCTTCCTGTCTTTCAAAACCTCTTTTTCTCTCTGTTTTTATTTTGTCCCCACCAATGCTTGTCCCTTTCCCCTTACCTTCTTCCTGAGGTCTAGCTCCTATTCTCAGAAATGTTCAGATTTCACTCTGATTTAAAATACATAAACCCCTGAGGGAGGGACCAGACCTAGTCTCCTGTTTTTACTGAACCAGCAGGCAGAACCACACTGCTTTTTGTGTTCTTATAAACCTTGACTTTGCTGGCTGAAGACTGGCTCTGTTTCCATAGAAATTCCTCCCCTGACCACTGTGGTAGTGGCTTGGGGGGGGATGTCCTTCTCAGTTAACTGGATTTGAAGGCCTCTAAACTTTGTCTTTAACCACTGTTCAGTGTGATAAAGAAATCCAGGAGGTACACTGGTGTTGCTGGACATTACTTTAGTTTTTTCCTAATCATGTGGCTGGTAATAGTTTGTATTCCAAATGTGCAATCCTAAAATCTGTCTCCAAAGAGCTCACTTCGCAAGGAATATCAAATGCAAAGAATCATGCTGAGACACTGCAGGTTTATCTGGTTGTGGAGGACAATGTTGTGATTAGTACAAGGAGAGGGGATTGATTTCAGTGGGTACATTTGATATCATCATCGCTGCTTATCACTCGAGAGTCTCACATGTCCTGCTGTGGTTTCTCTGTTCAACGATGGAAGAAACACGCTGAGCTCAGCTGAGTTGTTAAAAGCTGGAAGCCTGGTGTCATTTGAAGTGTACCAGGGCTAGCAGATGTATTCTGTAAGGTTGGGAGATCTGTGCCCTTCTGGAAGGAGCAGCTGAGGACCAGGCAAGATACCCTGTCCTCTGCATCTGCCAGCCACTGCCTGCTGTTGCAGGAACAGCTACCAACAGCATGGGTTTCCCTCAGTACACAAAAATGTTTGGTTTTGCCACATGTATGATCCATGCAAAATGCATAAGGTAATTCTGCATTAGTACTACAGCACTAACTCATGCTAAACAGCAGACGCAGTCCAGCCTTTAAAGGAATATTTTATTAGGTCAATCACTCTGATCTATTCAGTAAGAACTCTAGTGCCCAAGGAAATAAATATTGAACTCTTACTAAACTCAAACCATAAATATTTTGTGTCACTGAGGTTTTAAGAATTCCAAAGGGAAGTTTGAAAACAGATTTGCTTGATGTTTACTTAAAAATCCCCAAACACTTATCTCCCTTCAGCACCTAGTGCAAATAATAAATTATACATGTGCATATGTACCTTATCGCTTGAGACTGCCCAAGTATCCTTTACAGTAGTGCTTTAAACCTTGCCGTGGCCATTTGATCCCAGATATTGCTGACATCTTATGAACCAATTAAGATACTTGCCAAAAATCATGAAGTCCCTGATGTAACAGTGAACAGAAACCAGCTCCCCTGACTTCCTGCTTTTATGGCGTGTGATCAACAGCTTCTGCCTCCATCTTGCTTTTGTCTTGTCCTGATTTCTAAAGCCCCAGTTTAGCTCCAGGGTACTTCTTCCCCCTTCTCGATACTGCATGAATGCTGCTGCTTCTCAGGCCTTCCTCTGGGCTTCTGATCACAATTTGCCCCACCTCATAAGTTGCATCTCCCTTTTTCTTTGCTTCTCCTTCCAAGTATTCTTGGATGCCATAAATCAGAGATGAACTTGTTGCACTGGTGAATCTGACAGAGCTATCATAGCAGTGTTGAAGCTGGGCATACAGGTCCTGAACTGGTGGCTTTCCATCATCATCTTAATACCTTGGCCACTGTTTCGCCCCGAGGTGTGCCTGTCAGCCTGTACAGCACAGGATATTTTTCATGCCATGCTGCCAAATCCTTAAATACTGTGGGTGACATTAGAGTTCTTGTGTTTCCTAAAGTCTGTTCACCACTGCCTCATTCTCTGCCGCTGTACCCATCCAGGGAATGAGTTGAGAGATGTTGCTGACTGCTCCCATCTCATCTCCCTCCTGCTCTGCTCCTTGCAACCACTCCAGCTGCCTGGAGCTAGTCCTGATCTCCAGCAGCAATAGCAGCAGTGAGTGCTAGAGACTGAGGAACTGTGAAGAAGGATGCAGGAGCTGGTGCTGGTGTCTGTATGTAGCTAGGGAAGCGGACTTGGAGCAGAGACCTCATACAGCTGTGCCTCATCCCTTTCTTAAAGTCTCTCTGAGTTGTAAAAACCATTATTGCTTTTTCGTCTCTGAGCTCCTCCACGCAGTGTTGCCTGCGTTTTTGTTTTAACTTGGTTGCTCACAGCATCTTCTGGCTATTGCAGTCTCATCCTTTCAGATTGAGCTCTTACCCCTCTCAGGGTCTGACCTAATGTGCAAATTCAGTCTTGCACAAAAGAATCTGGAGTTACTATGTAGAAAATCAGGATTACAAAAGTGAGTGTAAGATCTTGTGGCAGGGAAAAGTGATTTTCTTCTGCAAAATCTCTGAAGTTTCCCACTCTCACTTATTTTCTTACTAGATTTTGCACACTCACACCCACATACTCCCAAGCATCAGTGCCTGATGGTCACTGGTGACCAGGATCACTTGTGTGCAATGCTTTGGGACAAGGGACATTGGCTGTCATGGCTCACAGGCCATTCAGTTGTGACAAGAGACCGATCTGGGACTGGTCATTGATGCCCATTAGCAATGGGTGCTGTTTGGGATCTTTTGGATCATTGTTTCCTTTCACCTTTTATATTCTTAAGTAAAATTCTTTAATTTCATGGTTCCCTTGTATTCCCCACTGTGCATCGTCAGGCTTCACTTCTCCTTCTTCTTGACACCTTATTTAAGTAATTTTCCTCCTCTTCATTCATTTGGATTAAAACCTCCTATGAGGTCCTCTGTATCAATTAATGCATTATTTTCCAGTTGTTTCTTATTTTGTATTTTCTTTGTGTGCTTGCACATTTGCACACACTTAGAGTCATACTGCCTTTATACTAATCCTAAATATATATTTTTTTGCAAATCTCTGCATGCAAAAGGAAAGAAAGCAAATGGGTGCAAGTCAAATACTCTGAATTACAGACAGGAAAAATTCAGATTAGTTACAGGTAATGAACTCAAACTATTGATAAAGTTTTCACAAGAAATAAGGAAGCTAAATTGTTGTTAGGGCTTTTTTTGCATAGAATTATTATCAGATTATTTTGGTATGTTTTCAGGTACTACTTGGAAGTGCACAGTTGGAATCCAATTCTCTGTCCTGTTCTGATAACCCTATTAAATATGACTGAGATTGTAAAGTACAGTAAAGGGCATAAAATGGCTGGAATGTAGATTCCGAGTCAACAGAGAAAAAACCCCAAACTTTTGTGTGTCTATTTAGGAGAGAGTTGGGAGCAAGGAGGGTGTGGAATCCCACTGTGTGCCAGCACCCTGCAGAGAAACACAAACATAAAACAAAATCATTTAGCAGAGAGTGTAAGTCAGGGTCAAATGCTGCTCCTAGTTCTGCTGAGTAAGGAAATCAATGAGACATGTCCTGAGGTCAGATAATATCAGCAGAATCTGCAGTATTAACATTTTGCCCACCATAGATGTGGCTATAGGTTATAAATAGTCCAAGAACACCACAGTTTGGGCAGAAGGATTTTTGTAATAGGATTTGAAGTAAAACTCTTCTAAGCTCAGAAATGCCTGCTGAGAATTAGCAAACAAAATGAAATATTTTCCTGCCCTACTTTCCTTGCTTAGCCATTCCAGTGCAGACACATGAAACACAGAAAGCTGGGGAGCAGAATACTGGTCTTATTTAAAAATCCTCACATATTCAGTATGTTTTATGGGGTCTGTGCTCTAATTCCCTCCTGCCTCCTTTATGGCTCTCAGCGGCTCTTTAAAATAGTTGAAGGGGTTTAATTTTCTATGTGGCTGCCTGAGATGTGGCACGTGTATCAGAACTGTAGGCAAAGACCTGCAACTGAAAGTGGACCTGGAAGAGGGGTAAGAGTAGAGGGTTCTTGGGTATTTGCCCATGTTGCTCAGCAAAGCCTTTCCCATTTGTGCTAAAAGCTGCCTGGATTCTGTGGTGGAGATTTTCCTCAAGAGGAGAAAACAGGGGAAGAGGAGACTGAGGGCAGACCTCATAGCAGTCTACGGTTTCCTCATGGGGGGGCCAGCTCTGCTCTCTGGTGACCAGTGACAGGAGGGGAGGTTTGGGAAAAAATTCTTCACAGAGGGAGTGGTTGGGCACTGGACAGGCTCCCCAGGGCAGTGGTCATGGCACCAAACCTGCCAGAATTCAAGGAGCATTTGGACAATGCTCAGAGATGCAGAGGGTGGGATTATTGGGGTGTCCTGTTCAGAGCCAGGAGCTGGACTTCAATGATCCTTATGGTCCCTTCCAACTCAGGATATTCCGTGATTCTGTTTGTCCTCGGGATCAAGTGTCTTCCTTCCCACCGTATAGAGAATTGCAAATCTAAACAGTGACTAATGCTGAGCCCATCATGAAAGGCTGGAACCAGATGTGCAGAAGTTCACTCCACATCATATCTGGCTGGTCTGTCGTGGCAGGTGTGGTGAATACAACCTGTACCCAACCTGTGTTTGTGGTGTTGAACTCCAGAAGTCCAGAGCAACACCTTCATTTTTCCTTTGGTTGCTCATCCATTCTACAGCAAAGAATTTCCGTGATACATAGACAGCCTTGCCTTTTCTGGCTTGGTGATGGCTGAGCCTCTGGCTGCAGAAAGCCTGGGACTTCTCTCTGGCTGCATCATCCAGAGGTAGAGGTCATGATTTGCTTCACTTCTGTGTTTTAAAAAGCATAGCTGTAATGATTTAATTTCCTGGCAAAGCTGACATTGACTTTGTCCAACATCAAGAAAAGAGCAATCAAGCAGTTAATTCTAAAATATAACCTTGAAAGGGAAAGTCATCACTACACTTTTAAGTCTGATTGAGTAGAACTTGTTCTATTAATTTGAGAAATTTAGGGCAGCTCTGTATAACTCAGTATAAGAGCATTTTGGGTTTGATTTTAGATTGAGAAAAATCTGTCCATCACTTCTGTGCTGCTTTACATATTTAACTTCAGGAGCAAGTTGTAGCTTGGTGCTGTGTGAGAATATCTTGGTGGTTTGAAACAGACCCTTGTAGTTCAGAGCTAACCTCCCATACAGCTTTGGAGTAGAGATGTGGAGAAGAGAGTAGGAAGAAATTCTTCCCTGTGAGGGTGGGGAAGCCCTGGCACAGGGTGCCCAGAGAAGCTGTGGCTGCCCCATCTCTGGAAGTGTCCAAGGCCGGATTGGACGGGGCTTGAAGCGACCTGGGATAGCGGGAGGTGTCCCTGCCCATGGCAGGGGCTGGAATGAGTTGAGCTTTAAGGCTCCTTCCAACCCAAATCATTCTAAGTGTCACAGAGAAAGAAAGGACAGAACCGTGACTCAGCTGCTGGAAAAAATTTTCAGCAACGTGAACACAGCTTAGGTGTATCCACTGCATGATCCAACCATCTTCCAGTTGTGCATCTTAGATTTCCACTTGTGTTTGGACTGCCTGGAGTGGCTGCAGTGAATGTATATTGGAAGGCATTTCTGTCTAGGGAATACGCACAAAACACTTAAGTCACATTTAAATTGTCACATGGGACTGAAGTTGCAGGTAGGTCTGCTTTGGTGAGAGAATACACCTGATATTACAGCCCAGTTATAGGTTAATAGGTTGATGCCTCCTTCAGCTGGTATTTTGGAAATACCAAGAAGCAGAGTGGTAGCAGGTGTGAGACCGGTGAGTCTGGGCTGAGCGCTCTCTCCCTGCCTCAGTGAAAGGTCTGCAACATTTCAGAAGTGTTAAGGATGGATTAGGCAGGCTTGTAAAAGGAAGTTGCAGTGAAAGTATCTGTGAACAAAAAAGCATCAGTTAACTGTTCAGTACAAGGGGTAATCCTGTTAGTACCTTAGCAGGGCAGCTGCTGAGGAAAGGAGATTTTCACATTGTTGTTTTGTGGCTGTGAACCGAATATGATTGCCCAAATACAGGGCTCAATAAATTAAGCACTGAAATCAAAACTTTAAATACGCTTCTATGACTTAAGTTTATCATTCTGTAGCTTGATGTACTTTCATGGATTAAGAGAATTCATGGAGATGTTATTAGGAAATGCAACAAACCTGGAAAAGTCATTAGTGAAAAGGAGAGCAAGAAAGAAAAGTGCAAATGAAGGAGGAGAAAACACCAACCTCCCAAAAAGCAAAATCTGATCCAGCACAAGGTGTGCGGGTTACAATTCAGGCATTGACAGTCAATACTTCTAACAGACTCAAAGGCAAACTCAGGTCATCATTAAAACAGGATGATTTCAAACCTACAGGATTGCCAGTTCCTTGGTAGATCCAAAGCAGGCAGATTCAGGTTTAGGTTGTTAACTTCTAAGAGACACTTAGGAGTAAGCAGGGAGTATAAACAAAGCTAAGAGATGTAACTCAGCATGTGTTTTCAAGAGAGGGAATCCACAGTACTTGAGTACTTGTATAATCTTTAATAATACAAACCTGATCTCTTTTCCCTAATAGAGGCACTGACAGGTTCTAAAGAAAATGCCTTTGGTCTTTCTCAGCAGTGAAGAAGGTGACTGTTCCTCATATTACTCCTTGCCTGTACTTTTGATTCTTGCCCTCTATTTGTACACCTAAGTCTCCATTTCCACTGGTTCTGTGCCACTGTTTGGTGCTTAGCTTCCTTGTTTATCTGAATTGTGTAGACAAAATGGAGGGAAAAGGAGACATCAGCATACCTTATCAGCATCTTTTTGGAACACAGTGTATTTCTTGTATAGCCACAAGGACAAATGCAAAGCTCCTGGATGTTGAGGGGAGAGAAATAAGGAAAAGCAACAGAAAGGGAGAAAGTGAGTGGACATCCTGTGGCTTATGATGAAGGCACTTCTTAGGGAATTGAGCACAAAAGTCAGAACTTGTTAAAGCAGAAAGATAAATTGAGTCTTCAGTTTCCGGGCAATTGCTTACTCATTTATGAATTCATATGTACATATTTGGTTAAACATTCAGATAGTTTCAGGAGGGTCAGAGTTACCTTGTAACCTTATCCCAGTTCCCAAACTCTGAAGAGGGGCGTGCAATACCTGTGAATATAAGTATGGACTAAGGTAGTAGCCAGAGCTGAGAAACAAATTAAATTATAATTGTCTGGAAGAAATTTGTTGGACTAGAGTGTGTCTCACGACCAGTTCACCGAGCTGAAATTTAGTGTTGATTGCTTGAGCTGGAGAATCTCAGCCTGCATGGAAGACTGGTAAAAACTGTGTCTCTAAAGAGAGACAATGGTGATAAAGGAAAACACACCAACCAAAATATTTGGGAAAATATTTGGCAGTAGAAGTAAAACCTAGAATCTTGGTGGTGACTTTAGAAAGGTGAATGTTACTTTGTTGGTGTCCAAGTTGTTAATGTCCTTCCATTTAGAATGGCACAGTATGTGACATTATGCGCAATAAATCACGAAAGCATTTTTAAGTCATCAGAAAAATATAGCAGAAGACAGAATGAGTCAGACATACCCATCCTTAAAATTTAGACTAGAAGTGAGAAATAATTTAATGTACTCTGGCGATCAAGAGAAGAAAAGAATTTTTTTCTATGTATCTTTGTGGTTTATCTCAATTGAAATTTATAATACCAATCCCTCTCCATACCCAACTACAATTTCTTTACATGCTGTTTTCTAGAACAAGCAAGTACATTACTGCAAAGAAATTGTGACCTAAATACAAACAGGATTTTTCCTGGCTGTTTAGCAGCCTTGGTTCCCATAACAGCAATGTTTTAAATAGCCTGGCTTCAGATGCTTGTGATACAAAAAGAAATTCTCACCAGTTAGATTCCTACCAATGGGAAAATTGATTTAAGGAAAGACGCGAAAGAACAGAGCCAATCCAAATGAGGAATTTGGCACAGAACCTGTCTATTTCAAACATGGGAGAGGCAGGTTCCAAATGAAAAGATGACTTGTCAACAAGTAATTCAAGTGTGGAAGATGACTGGGACATAGGAGCAAAGAAGCTGGGTGTAGAAATAAGTAGTTCACATTCCCTCAGGGAAGGGTTTTGCCGCATTTTTAGGAAAAGTGGGAATCCCACATCCCCAAGAAATTCCATACAGAATGCAGACCATAACCTGCCTTTATGTGGCCATGTCTCTAGGCAATATCTTCCTGCTCAGATAGTCCCTGAGGCATGGGAAGTCACCAGAAAACACCCTGTACAGTCTCCTTCAGAGAACAGTGGAGGGGGGACCTCACTGAAGTAAGTAAGGTTGCAGAAGATTGCAGGAATCCTAAGAACATGAAGTGAAAGATGGGGTTGCACTGAAGAAGTAGTGTGAGTGCTCCCTTAAAATACCAAAATGTTTTTTTCCATAGACCTCATAAGTACCCATGGACTAGAAGATGGTGCTGGTCTCCCATCTCACAGGAAAAAAATGTGTATAAGAAACTGCACAAACTCATCATTCCCTTACAATTTATTGGTATTGTTTTCCACTTTGGTTGATGTAATCTGGCCTAGGACTGATGGATGTTCCTTTCTCTGGACTTGATTTAATTTTAAGTAAGGCAGACAAATTGCAGGCACCAAATACAAGCAGGCACATAGAGGAAATCTAGTTTTTTCTAGAGAATGACACCACTTACCCGTTTGTTAATGGCTAAACTATGGATTTTGTGGACTTGTCTCCCTATTTTTTCCACAGTTGTATCAGTAGGCTGAAACCATGTCTGTTTTTATACAGTATTCAAGCAATCTCATTGCTACTAAAAATCTATGTACTGCGAAATACATGCAGAAATCTGGAATCCAGTGCTTGGAGCTGGTGTCTTCTCAGCAGTTTAGAAAGGAGCTGTGTCATGACACTGAGTCATTGAATCTGTTGTTTAAGGGATATGAGTTATTGAAAGTGAAATTATTTACAAAGAAGTAAAATGTCTTTTCAGATGTCAAAACACCTTGGACTTCTTCAGTTTACATGTTGTACTTTCACATCTTTCTGGTTTCTAATATGTCTTTCTCTCTCTTTTTGCTGTATGAGACTCAGAAATAGCCAGAGGAGGGACTTTGCATAGTGTTCTGCAATGAAGCAAATTGAACACAAATTTATTGCTGCCCAAGGAAGTTTATTAGAGCCTTGTTACAACCTTATAGAAAAAAATTGCTTGTGCAAGTGTGATTTGAAATGGATGAACTTTTCAAAGGCCTAAATACCTGCAGAACTGTATCTGTACATAATTGTATCATTACCAAGAGAAAAATCTGCACAGACATGTTTCTGTGGCACTACATCTGGCTGCTACTAATTCAGGCATATCTATATGTAGAACTGTTTCAAGGAAGACTTGCAGAGAAATGTGAGGATTTTCCATACTAAAATAGTTATATTACTATGGCTGCTGGGGTAGATATGTATCAATGCATAACCATCTTGAAATATACTTGATTTTCTTGTGCAGGACTTGATAAAATCAGTATTCTTTGCTCCACCTGTGTGTTTGTACTTGTACCATTTAATTTAGCCAAGCTAATTAAATCGGTGCAGTTTTTGTACGTCAGCAAATACCCGAGGCCTGTGTATATAGATACTGCATACAGGCAGTATCTATATACTGGAGCGATATCCAATCACTCCAGGGGTTATCAGGTTTATCAGCTGTTTTTGCTGCAGGGATGAATTCTGATTCTCTTGCTCGTGTGCATTGTTCTGAACTCAATGGGTATATTTTTCTTTAGTGAGATTTGAAGGTGTTTCAAAATTTTTATGCTTAGATGAAATTTCAAGACATTGCTGAAAAGGGAAACTCTGTGAAAAAAGAAAACTAGGAAGCCCCTAAGCCTTGATTCAATTGAAACTGAAATTACATTTTTCTGTGTTTCAATTTTTGTCTATTACTAGAAAAATCAATATTACTACAGACCAGATCCTGAAGTGTTTTCTCAATTGAAGTTTTTCCTGAATTAAAAATCATGGTCTGCAGGACTGACTCAGCATTAACACTGAAGCTGATGGAAATAACTAAAATTATTATGACCACTGAAGAATTTTATATAGATTTAAAAGGACTTGGGGAACATTTAATCAGAACAGAACACATTTTGGTGTATCCCTCATCCACTCTGTAGGCAGCATTAACTTCATAAAGCAAGCATTTTGAGAAAGTCTGTGACATTTGTGCAGTGTTACTGTAAATAAGCCAAGCTATAGTATCAATTTATACAATGATTATCAGAGTAATATTTTATTGGTGCTATGAAACTTACAAAAAAGGCAAGAAGTCAGACAATCCTAGACTTTACAATTCTGGAAACAGGAGAAAAATTTTCTAAGAACTTGCGGTTTAGAGACATCTGTGATGGGAGTGAAAATATCATGGAATATGTGCCTGTTGCCTCTGTTTGGTTTTACGTTCTGTGGTGTTTTGCAAAACTTTGGCTGTGCACAGTCTTAGCTGACCCGAGACACAGGGTGTGAGGAAAGATGAACTGAGGTAAAGTGTAAATAGTGAGGTGGGTGAGGATTTGAAGGTTCACCAGCCTTTCCTTGTTGAAATATACCAGGGCAGAGCCTGAATGTCTATCACGAGTAACTCACTGAGGTCCAGAAACAGTGTGAAAGATTCCTTGCTGGTATTAAACCCCCCTGGATGTGTGATTGGTGTGTTTCATTCAAACACTGGGTAAAATCAACTTGTGGCTAGAAAGCTATTGCCTACAGAGGGGAGTTTTATCTTCCAACCCCCTCCTAGCCACGGGCATTGTCCATTTCCTGGAGAGTCTTTATCAACATGTTCTTTAAGGCAGGGCCTTAGATGTTGCCAATGTTGCTGGGGCTTTTGGCCTTTCACTGTTGTTTTGTATGTTTGTTTGAGGACTCTGTGGGTATACACCTGGAGGTGTGGGGCAGAGATGATCTGTGGACTGTCTGGATGAAATCACTGTGTGATTGTTTGGAAAACTGAGGATGTCTCTCTTCAGGCTTCTGTCTTACATGATGGCTGCAAGTTGGTTTGACACATGGCTGTGTAGTCCATGTATGTTAGTGCTGCTATGACTTTTATTTTTATTGCATTCAGCAGGGTATTGGGTTCTTCGATGGGTGGGGTTTTCATTTTTTGTTTTGTTGGTTAGGTTTTTGTGGGTTTTTTTGATGTTGGCCTTTTTTTTTTTTTTTTTTTTTTTGGTGAGTCAAGGTATTTTGTTCTGCACCTGTGAATATTGTGATCTTGAAGGTGGGTACCTAGCCAAAAAATTGAAGTTAATTTTTTTCTAAGTGTTTGGCTCCTGGCAATTGGTTGAAATGGGCAATTCTCCAGGTGTTCTAGGCACTTGGCATCTCTATCTGCTCTTGTTGGTCTGCACAGACCTACATTTATCCTACTTAAAAATATAAACAGGATTGGGTGGTTTGACAGCAGTAATTGCAGACACTGGGATACTGGGCATATTAGAATAAATATGAGGACAAATATTTGGGCCACAAAAATGGGCGGAGAATAAAGGAATCATCAGCCAAAACGGGGTAATACTGTCTCTTTTTGTAGAGGTGGCCATGGATAAAAGCTGATAGATTGGTAGTAGTTCTCAGTGCTGCTGAGTCAGAATGAGGGCAGTTGTGCTCCAGGGCTTGTGCATCAGATATGTTAGAGCAAAAACTTTAGAGATTTATAATGTTCTCAAAAATCAGTCAACACGGTGAGGGGTGCCCAGGCCAACAAAGGGCAATGAAAGAAATTTTAGCTGAATGTTGGGGTCACCCCCTCCCCTTGATAGACCAGCCCAATCTAGAGAGGATGTTTTTGAATGTTCCAAAAGACTTTGTGGGGAAAGAAAGGGAAAAAACAACAGGGAAAGAAATGCTTGTAGAGAAATGGTTTCTGCATTGGGTAGTAGGTACAACACAGTTGCACACCTGGAGGACTATAGCCTATGGTTTGTCTCATTAAATCTCTCACCTTAGTGACTGAGGTGGTGTATGAGTGAGAGCTTAAGTTTATTGTCTTTGCTGGGACTTGTGACATTGGGGTAAAACTCATTGCAGGTGCAGCATCCTCACCCCCACTGCTGAGTTTGTTCAATTTCATGACTGTTTTTTGTCAGTCCTCTGTCACAAGGGTAGAGGAGGAAAAAACTGTAACTGGAAAACAGATCATGTTCCATCTTCTCTGCAGCTGCACCTGATCACCTTGAGCCTGTGTATCGCATTGGATGAGAAACTGAGGCTCGCCTTAAATGCTCGTAACTCATGGGTGTGACTTGCAGAATTGTCTCAGCCGAGCGGAGGTGGGTGGAAGCAGCGCAGGGGTGCCCATAGAGGTTGAGCAGGGGGATGGTGCTGCAGCAAGGATGAATCTCCGAGGGAGCAGAGGGGCAGGTCTCCAAGAAAGAGGTCGTCAAACCCACTGCAGCAACACACAAACGGCACCAGACCTGGCTGGAAGCCCATTTTTTTCGGAGCTCTGCGCTGATTTAACCCTCTCGGGCGGGTTACTTTAGCGCTGCAGCAGCAGGTCCACAAGTGAATGCAGTTGTCAGCTCCCCCAGCCGCCTCCCCGCGCCCCCAAAGCTTCAGCAGCGAAGCCAGGGCGGAGACGAGGAGCGGCGGGGACGGCACAGGAGCCGCGCCCCTCCAGGCTCGGCGGCCAGAGCCCGCGGCCACCGGCGCCGAGGGTCCCGGAGCTCCGCGGGGCCGCAACACGTGGGCGCGGGCGGCAGCGCGGGGCCGGGCGGGGCGCGGGGG
>VZTE01001149.1:34401-132309 GCA_013397775.1 Eulacestoma nigropectus
GTGCTGGGCCCGCTGCTGCTGCTGGGGCTGTGCGCCGGGCGGGCGGCGGGCGGGCCGCTCCGCTACTCGGTGCGGGAGGAGCTGCCGCACGGCGCCTTCGTGGGCAGCGTGGCGAGCGACCTGGGCGTGGATCCGCGGCGGCTGGCGGCGAGGGGAGCGCGGATCACCTCGGGCAGCGGCCGGCAGTACCTGGAGTTGGAGCTGGGCCGCGGGGTGCTGCTGGTGCGGGAGCGCATGGACCGCGAGGCGCTCTGCGAGCTGAGCCCCTCCTGCTTCCTCAGCCTGGAGTTGGTCATCGAGCAGCCCATTGAGGTGCACAACGTGGAGGTGGAGGTGCTGGACATCAATGACAACGCGCCGCGGTTCCCCCGCCAGGATTACCGGCTGGAGATCAGTGAGTCTGCCGTTCCCGGGGCCCGTTTCCACATTGAGAGTGCCCAGGACCCTGATGTGGGCACCAACTCTGTGCAGAACTATCTGCTCAGCCCCAGTCGCCACTTTGCCCTGGACCTTAAAGGCTTCCAGAGTGGCAGCAAGCTCCTGGAACTGGTGCTGCAGCAGCCACTGGACCGGGAGCAGAGTGCCCTGCAGCAGCTGGTGCTGACTGCTGTGGATGGTGGGGATCCCCCCAGGTCTGGTACGGCCCAGATCTCTGTGCGAGTTGTGGATACCAATGACAACCCACCTGCCTTTGACCGCTCCACCTACACCGTGAGCCTTCTGGAGAACTCCCTGCCTGGCACGCTAGTGGTCAAACTCAATGCCTCAGACCCTGATGAGGGCTCTAATGGGGATGTGATTTATTCCTTCGGCAGCTACACCCCCCAGAAGGTGAGACAGCTCTTTAGCGTGGACCCACATTCAGGGGAGGTGCGGGTTAATGGCACTTTGGACTATGAGGAGGCATCCTCCTATGAGATCTATGTACAAGCCACTGATCAGGGCCCTGTCTCTATGGCTGGGCACTGCAAGGTGCTGGTCAACATTGTGGATGCCAATGATAATGTTCCTGAAGTGGAGCTGACCTCCCTGTACAGCCCAGTGCCAGAGGATGCAAGGTCAGGAACTGTGGTGGCCCTGATGAGTGTCACTGACCAGGACTCAGGGCTGAACAAGCAGGTGAGCCTGCGCATTCCCCCTGGCCTCCCCTTCACTCTCAACTCCTTCAAGAACTCCTACACCTTGGTCACCCAGGGCAAACTGGACCACGAGAAAGCAGCAGCCTACAACATCACAGTTACTGCTACTGATTCTGGGAGCCCCCCTCTGTCCTCCCAGAAGGTGATCCATGTGGAGATCTCCGACATCAATGACAATCCTCCACGCTTTGAGGAACCTGTGTACTCAGTTTACATCCCTGAGAACAACCCCCTTGGCGCCTTCCTGTGCACTATTAAAGCCACTGACCCAGATGTTGCTAAAAATGCCTATGTGTCCTATTCTCTAGTAGATGGAGAGATTGAAGGGCTCCCGGTTGCTTCCTATGTCTCCATTAAATCCGACAGTGGCAACATGTATGCTGTCAGGTCCTTTGACTATGAGACACTAAGGGAGTTCCAGGTGATTGTCCAGGCTCAGGATGCTGGGATCCCACCACTGAGCAGCACTGTCACTGTCTACATCTACGTGGTAGATGAGAATGACCATGCTCCACAGATTCTGTATCCTACCTCAACCAACACTTCAGCAGCCCTGGAGATGATCCCACGCTCGGCATATGCTGGATATTTGGTAACCAAAATTATAGCCATTGATGGGGACTCAGGACAAAATGCCTGGTTGTTCTTCTACCTGGTGCAAACCTCAGATCCAGGTTTGTTCAGGATAGAGCTCCATACTGGGGAGATTAGGACTACTCGCAAACTGGGGGAGGACAGCACCCCTACTTTCAACCTGACGGTGGAGGTGAGAGACAATGGAGAGCCATCAATGTCCTCATCAGTAGCCATCACTGTTGCTGTGGTGGACAGAGCTTCCAAAATCATCCCTGATAGAAGAAGACACTTTAAAAGTCCAAGCAATTACTCAGAGGTCACTCTTTATCTCATTATCGCTTTGAGCGCCATCTCCTTCGTTTTCCTTTTCACAATCATTGGGCTTACTATTATCAAGTGCTACAGATACAGTCTGTATGGGAGCTCCTGCTGTGCAGGGTGCTGTACGGTCAGAGAACGGAGCCCTGCTGAACTGTACAAGCAGGCCAACAACAACATTGATGCTAGATTGCCCCAAGGTTTAAAAGTACAGCCCCATTTCATTGAAGTGAGGGGCAATGGGTCTCTCACTAAGACCTACTGCTATAAGGCATGCCTGACTGCAGGATCAGGAAGTGACACTTTCATGTTTTACAATACCTGTGGCCCAACAGGAACTACTGGTCCCTCTGCAGTGGTGGCTGAGAGGCATCTGACAGGACAAAGTGGGCAGAGTGCACAAAACCTGATCATACTTAGAAATGACTCCATTACTCCTAATGAGGTGAGGCTACCTTGGTAAATGGTCTGCACAGAGCTCTGAGCAAATCTTTACTCAAGCAGAGGTTCCAACTGGAAAACTCAGATGAAGCATATTCCCGCAGGGGCTTGCTGACACTCAGCTATGCAACTTGGTTATAATGAATCTAATCTCTGCCATGCATTTTGTTTCTAGGTAAATACTGAGACTTTCAGGGTCCAGTTGGTTCAGTACATGCATCTGTTGTTCGAGATTCACCTCACTTTTGCAGCATATGCTGTACTGAGTATTGCGTCCTTCCCTTTTCTCTTACAGGTCTAAAATTGCCTGCTGCTACAGAGTGCTGGGGAATGACACATCTGGTCTTACAGTTTTGATGGTAAAACTCATATTGCAGGAGAAAAAATAATCAGTGATTAGCCTTGAAATCAAGAGGTTACTTTATGGCAGTTATGGATGTTTGCTGTTTGTTTACTTCATACCTAAGTAAATCTGTTGAATTTAGCAAAGCATATTATTGCAATGATCTTACTAATGTGAGCATGTTTTACGTTGTCTGAAAACTGCAATCCCTCTTTTGATAATGTTTGTTCTACCCAGTGCTGCATTTTATGCTCTCTGGCCTGTGACAACCCAGTGACATCTTTGCAGAGAATTACAGCAAGTCACCACCATTAAGTTCCAGAGTGACAACTTCTAACCTGCTGGGTTGCTATTGAAAATTGTTTAATACCTATGGTTCGACCAGCCCGGTATTAACCTTTGCAATATTTTCCCACAGTGAAGAATTAATGGTTGCTTTATGCTGGCGTGCAGGAAGCCTGCAGTTGGTGTGTGGTTTGCATGATCTGTGCAGTTTGCTTTTTACACGTGTTGGGACTGAACTCAGAAGCACTCACAGAAGAGACTAATTCTGGAGCACAAAAGGAAAAATGTTGCAGTTACTGAGTGTTGTTTGTATCCCATAATTGTGGCAGGCGTAAATCAGTTTGTGCATTAATGTGTGCTATGCCCCAGATGTGGGAAAGTCAGGGAAATAACTTGTGGGATAGAAAGGAGCCTTACTTGTGTATTCTTGCCACAGAAATAGAACTCATTTATTTCTTTATACTTTTTCATATACAAAGATGTTAGCATCTTTTGCAACCGTTTTTTGTTGAGCAGATGCCCATATCTTGAGAGCCAGCAAGTCTTTAATAAAAATGCTTCTAGAGAGTAATGATCATCCATTCAACATTAATCCATTTAAAATGAATGCACTGTTTTTCTGTAAATCACAGTGGCAGGGTACGGGGGAAGTACTCTTACTCTTTCTATGCAGTTTTTGTATCTTAAAATTTTTCTGAGTGTTATAGAATGCCTGGAATGTGTTTGATATAGGAGGGAATAGGAGACATGCTCTATAAGCATGTATGCTGAAGAATCAAAGAGTGAAATACACACTCTGTATCTGATTTTTGGGGTGGGGGGGTGTGCAAGAAGAAAAGCAATAACTGAAAATGGCTTCACTTTGGATGCAAGACCAGTAGGAAATCAGTTTAACAAACAGACTCCTATCACATTTTGAGACTCACTCCATTGAATGCAATGAATTAGCAAGTTTTGATTACCAGTGCAGATCAAGCAGTGGCAGCAAAGCCAGCCCAAACTTGGAGTACAAAAGCAGAGAGATGTATAGAACAAACTAATGAATGCTGCCTGTGTGGAGTTGTCATCCAAAAGGGGAATCAATTATGCAACTAGTTCTGTATGATTTCAACAGAGGTGAAGTTCTGACAAGTTTTACTCATCACAAGTTCTTTTCTTAGGCCTCTGCTTCTTAACCTGTCCTGTGGTAGGGCATTCTATGAAGATGTATCAATGCCATGTGCACAAGGAAATGGCTGAATGTAATGGCATTCACTAATTACTAGTTCCTAGCTAATTACGTACTAATAATCATGTCCTTCTCCTGTTTCAAGCTCAGCATTTGCACTGAAGATGCCATCAATTGCTTAGCAACCCTGAATTCTACTTTTTAAGGATAATGATCTTTGTATTATTAGATTTTCAGGGAACTGTGTTTCTCTTTTTAGTTAAAGTGAACTTTAAATCAGCCTTTAAGAGCCTGTGCCTTCGCTTGTGAGGCACAGCAACAGGCAGTATTGTCCTTGCACCACTTTACAAAGTCAGTCTCTGATCCGTGTTTTACTTTTGGATAATGTGAACAGGTCCTTTCTTTTTTTTCTTCCACACAGTTTTTGGAAATGGATTTTCTACTGGTTGTTCATTGATGAGGATGGGACCAGGTGAATGGGTTTGCTATGCACAGATAATCATACCTAGGGTTTCACAGTGGCTGTTATTTTGAAAATGTTGTTTATACAGAGAGAGGAAAAATATTTCCAAGTTATTTGGGATTAATCTCAGTAACATTTGGGCCAATAAGGTCTTAGCTCTTTTCATATTTGCTGGTAAGGTCAAAGATACTGATAATTACACCAGGTTGTGACTGACTTTATTGGGTCTTTAGGAGGATACAGTAGAAGTGAAAACAAGTGCAATAAGGTTGGGTAGGGAATTTTTTGTACCTGGTGAAGCTCTGACTCCTGCGTGACTATTCCTTTTTTACTGTCAGTGTTGTGATGGTGGAATGGAAGCTTGTTTCTGCAAGATAGCTGCTGCTTCTGTGTTCACCCTGCTTACCTGCACTGTCCTTTATAGGTTTATAAGGATGACTCAGACCAAAGATGTTTTGTAGAAGAAATGTACTAATGCAGCTGCACAGAAAATCTTGGACATGGTTATTGCTGTCAGGAGGCTGATGATAAGGGTAGCAATGCGGGGTTAATGGATATTGCTCTCTCATCAGATAACTACTGCAGGGGGACCAGGCAGGCAGTGTAGGCAAAATAAAGGGATAAAAAAAAATCCTGTGGCTTCATTTCTGGCACTGTGTGAGGTTATGAGCAGCCTGGATTCCTGTTTCGAAAGAGGGGTGCACATACTATGAAGAGATTTTGTGTGAAGTTGTGATTTTGTTAGTGGGCACTGCAGCAGTGAAGATCTGTCATTTTCAGGAAGAGTTTCAGTGCTTTAGTCTGGAGTCTGTTTCCTCACATTCCTGTGAAGATGCTGAATGATGTATGGGTAGTGTCTGTTCCTTGGCTTTTCTTTTCATCTTTCCTGTCTTGTTCTTACATCCTGTGCAGTTAAGCTCATTACTTATGTCTTGCATCTCTTGACAGCCTTTTCCCTTCAATGCAGGAAATAACAATCAAACCAAAATGTTTTAACAGGCATTTTCTGTCCCGGAAGGCAGCCTGGCACATTCCTAATGAGGAGTGGGCAGTCTGGATACTTGATAGAACTAGATATAAACTCTTTGTATTACACATTTCCTTGTACCCTTTCTTTTGTGTGGTGACACATGTGGCTCACAAAACATGATGTTTCATGTGATGTTCAGAAATAGAGCGTGCTGCTCTGTGGACAGTTCTAAAGAAAGTGAAAAAAAATCTGCACATTGGTGTAGTAAGACCCAGGAGATCCATTGGAGTTTTACAGCTGTTTGCTCTGCTTCTGGCTCATTCTCTATTTTTCTCTTCAAAACCAGCTTGCTAAACACATGGTAAAAAGAAAGCAACGCTTGAGTTGAACACATTTTGATACTGCTTTAAATGCAAGCATGTTTTGAAGTGTCTAAACCTAGTAACCCCACAGCACTGTTTGTAGCAGTCTGTCCAAGAGATTTCTCTCAGAGGATTTAAAGGTATTAATGGTGGAATATCTTACAATCTCAGTTCAAGAACTTAAGCCTTTAAGAAATTCTCCAGCCCTGCTGACATTGAAAAGGTTAACTATAAATGTTTGTTCTTTTGTTTAGTGGCAGTGTCTGAACCTGCTCGGCTAAGCAGGGACAGTGCTCTGTGCTTCGGGGCAGTCAGGCGCTTGGCTTGAGGCTTCTGCTGTGCCAGCAGAAATTTGCATCCAAGATTAAGCAGAGGTGTCTTCCCTCTCTTCGAACTCATTAAATGTACTTTACAGAAGCACTTGTCTGTTCCCTTCACCTCAGTTTTCTCAGAGTTAGGAATGCAAATGAACATTCCCAGACTCTGGGCTTTTGAATTACACCCTTTTCCAGTTTCCTTTTTTGATTTCTTAAATGAGAAACACATATTTAAATAGTTTGTTCTCCACGTCAAGTTAATTCTAAACATTTACAGAAGGAAAGCAGGAATAGAAGCCTCTGCTTCCTCACACCTGTCAGCATTGTCTCACTGGAAAATAAGCAGAGCCTTATGTGGTCAGAGGTTCTGAAAGGCTTTTATTATTGCTTCAAAGCAGATACATTTGATAAATATACCTTATGTCATTCTGTTGTGCATTTGTGTGGAAATTAGAATGAAGCAGGATGTTTTTAGGAGTCTCAGCATCTGGTAACTGTAAATATTAGATTCACACTTCTCTACTTCAAGCAGGTTTTGTTGTAGGAAGCACTGAAGTGAAAGCTAGTGTTTGCATTGATCCATTGAATACGGGATCAGGACAATATTTTAAAAATTAGAAATTTCTCCTATCCCAGGGACAAATTCTTACTACGTTGAAGTATTAGGTAAAAAAGAGAGCTGAGGAAGATGTTTGTAATGATACATTTTCAACTAAATTTATTCTCCACGACCCAATGAAATTATTCTTCAGTTAACCCACTTGAAAACAACTGTGTGACATTTTGCATGAGCTTCCTTGCTCCTAAGATGGCTCTGTTTTACATTACACATTCACATTGTCAGACTTCCCAATAGGGTTGGTTGTTTATGGCTAGTGACATTAATGCTTGTGGGTTTGTGGTTGGCAGAATGAACCCTGGTGCCTGGAAGAACTAGCAGGAGCAAACTGGTGGCATGAGGTTTCCACCTGGTGCAGTGACAACCACTTCTGTAGGCACCTGGATAGATTTTGACTCATCTCACACTATGATGATGTGTGCTGTAACTGAAGCAGAAAAAGCAGCTGATGGGAAAAACATCATGATTACTTTTGATTACTTTTGTGCTGGGTCATGGGATTTCTTTCACCTCCTGACAGGACTGCTGGACTTGCTAAATGACCTCCAAAAATCTCTGAGGGAAGTGGCAAGCTAAAATTACCTTAAACCTAGTGGAATGTGCTGGATTGTGAGAAACAGGGTCTTGTAACGAGTTGGGAACTGGGAAGGTAAAAGGAACAAAATTGTCTTCATCAGCATTGTGTGACACAGTGGGAGTGTGGGGATGTACAACTGGGAAGCATCTGGACCAGTTCAGAGCCTGTATTCCTCTTTGTGCTTCCTCTCTGTACTTGTGCTTCCTGGTCAGCTGTACCCTGTCCTGGTGGTGTTGGTTTAGGACACAGCTGCACATCTCACAGCCAAGTCTGTGATGGGGCTTTGCAGAGGAGCCCACTGAGAGCCCCCTGTCCCCTGGGACTGCCTGAGGACTCAGCTCTTCCTTGAGAGGGACCACATGGTGTCCTGGCCCAGTGGCTGAGTGCTGTGGGACACACTTGGCTGTGTGGCAGGTTTCAGGCAGAGGTCTGGCAAAGGTGGACTGTTCATAGCCAGAGATATAAACCAGCCCAAGCGTGTAGACTGTGAATTCCTGGTGGGTTTCTAAAAAGCAACACTACTGCATCTGAGCTGGTGAAAGGTATACTGAATAGGTTTGCTTCTTCTACTGTGCTCCACTTCTATTACTGGTCATGCTTTATTGCTTTTCTAGTCCAGTCTCATTTAGAGATATATTGAAACAACTTTTCTCTTATGGCCAGAGAAACTGAAAGAATTACAGTCTGTAGCAGAACAAAAGGAGAAGCCAATTATGCTGACAAAATAGAAATTTCACTGATTTTTTCAGTTGCAGGACACTGACCTGTGGTAACACAAGTGTGGGACAAATGTGCCTCTTGCTGAGCCCTGAAACTATCCAGTCAAACAACAAACACATGGGTAAACCTGGGTGAAAATAGGTCTGCACAAAGGCAGACTGCTGCCCAACTGCCTTGTGCTCTTGTTCTTCCTGTAAGGACTTCAAAAATAAGTCACAGATACTGATGTTTTTCACAGTTAAAAAAAACCCCAGCCCCTGACAGTCAACTGTGGCAATAGATGTTTCCACCTCCAGAATATGTTTTTCTCATCCTGTTCCCTCTTTCCTTCTTCTGCTCCTCTGGGAACAGCACTACAGCCCTACCTAAAGAGTCATAGCAGAGAGAGAATAGCCACAAGATGCCAGAGCTTCTGGATAGTAACCCCTGAAAATACCAGTCTCCTAATTTCTCTTATATTAATGTGAGAAGTCTTGGTCCATGCATATGAAGTGAATAAATGATGAATTTCTAATTAAATAGTTTCTCCTGACATCATCACCCATTTAAGATCTGATGTCCCATTGCAAACAGAACATAATTTTTTGTCTTCTAGCCAAGAGTTGGAAAGCTCTCATCTGAAAACCAAAAATCTAAGTACTGTGAATGAGTGGTCGTTTTCCTCTTTTCTCACTCCTACCCAATTTGTGTCAGACTTTGTCAGCGCTTTGATGTAATCTTACTTTATCTGTGTTTTGCCTGGGACTGTGGTAAGATTCCTCCTCCTCACGTTGCCTACAAGCCTGTATGAGTTAGTAACCTGCACCTCTCACATTGCAAAATAGAACAAAGGGGCTTTCCTCCAGTCCAGCAGTTCCCCTGCAATTAAAAAAAAAAAAACCACCAAAAAAAAAACCAGCAGAAGAAAAGCCAAATCTTGTGGTGTCAGCATCCTTCATACTCAAGAAAGGCAAGCTCAGAAGAGGATCTGATCAGTGTGTGTTGTTCTCTATCCTCTTTCATTGACTGTTACTACATGGTTGACTTTAGAGTTGCTTTGACATCCCTGGGACTGGGGCCAAAATGGAATTAATCAGAAAAGACTAGAACCATGCATAATGGGCTTCTTGTCAAACCACTTTCTGCTAAACTCAGCAGAACCTGAGCATGACAGAGAACAGGGGGCTAGATGGGAAGGAAATTGCTAGCACAGATGTTTAATGTGTGGTTGCAAATAGCAGCCTCCTCCCCTTTGTGTAACTCAGACCATAAAGAATACTTGTGTGTGCAGCATCTAAGAGCATCTCAGTCTTGAGTGATGCTGGACCTGGGAAGTATGGTGATAGAGCAATACTGTAAGTTGTAATTGCTCCATTTTTGTTTGAATAAAACCTATTGATCCAGGGAAAAGCATATGCCAAACCTCAAGAGGAACGACAGAGTTGGCTTTAAATAATTCAGAACATTCAACACTTTCTTTTTCTCTTTCAAGTAATGGGGTCAAATTCATTTCTGATCTGCCTCCAATAATTTGAAGAGAATTAAACCATTACTGTCATTTATTATTTGTGTGTTTGGCACTGTGCAAGACACATCAGGAATGAATGTAGTCCATTATGTTTTTGGACATAAGTTCTGTCTTTGAATTCCAGTGCCTGAACTTAAGCACTCACTACACCATCACCTACAGAATAATATTTTTAGTATCCTGGGAAATAACCTTGATATGTCCTCAGGGCTTAATTTTAAGGGACCTGAGCTTGCACTCATTGGCTGTAGTTGAAAATTATAGTGATGGTCCCCTGACAATGCAAAAACTATTTTCTGGAGCAATTTTTGATCAACAGAAGATTTCTTAATTATCTCCTTATTTAGCAAGTCATGCTGCAGCACATCAGCATACGCTGAGGTTTGTTGGTCAAAGGGTATTGCTGGCTATTTTCCCCTTCTACCTCTTATTCCCTCTCATGAATATGGAGAATCTAATAGGTTTTGGTATTATGAACATGTCTGTCCTTAATA
The DNA here is from genome assembly GCA_013397775.1 of Eulacestoma nigropectus. Classification (NCBI taxonomy): domain Eukaryota; kingdom Metazoa; phylum Chordata; class Aves; order Passeriformes; genus Eulacestoma; species Eulacestoma nigropectus. Next base: position 44,701 of record VZTE01001149.1, read on the forward strand.
AAAGACTTGCTGCAGTCTGCAAATCTGATACCATCCATTGCAGTCCTCTGCAGTACACCAAATTCCAGCAGAAACCTCACTGCCCCACATGTCCCCCTCACAAGGAGCTACATTTAAATACCTCAGGCAGATACTATTCAGTGCAGGAGTTCCAGTTTTCTCACCTTTTCAGGTAAACGAACAATGTATTTCTGGATTTATGATGTTGGTTTTTTATGCTTTGCCTAAATTGTTGATAAATGTATGAAATAACTTTCTACCAGTTTGCAGCATTAAATGTTGTTCCACAGAGATCACCTCTAGCCAAAGGCCTTGGCATGCAGACAGGTTTATTACAGAGACACTCCCTGTGTGCCCATTTGAAAGTTTCTTTAGATTTATAGAAAGATTTGGCAGTTAAAAAAAATATTAGTATATCCATGTAGGATTTTCTGACAAAATTAGCCAGATGCATAAGTTTTTTAGCATGTTTTACTGACACTAACAGCACTGTCCTGGGCTTTTGTTTCTACAGCCAAAACACCCCAATCCGGACTGGCGTTACTCTGCATCCCTGAGGGCAGGAATGCAAAGGTATGTGTGGTGTTTCTCCAGAGAAGGGGAATTCTGTCTTTTTCCTCTGTGAAAAGGACAGAGTTTCTTCTGATGCCCTAGACTGATGATATCTATGCTGAGATGGAAAGCACCTGCGTTCTGCTGCTGTCACTTCCAATCTCCACATGCTACAGATTCAGTCTGACTTGCATCTTATGCTGTTATTGCACTGCTGTAGAGCTGTGCTGTTCCTTCTTTTTACCTTCTGCTTTTGTATCCATTGACTGTCAAGGCATAATTGTTCCAATTATTGAATCATTTAATTGTCATTATATCCTTTTTGTTTATTTTAAAGCTCCCTGTAATCATCAGTGCTGATGTTTCAATAGTCACTCTGCATTTCCATCTTCTTGTTTCTCATTACCATAAAAGTAGCTGCTCCTGCTGCAGGTTTATTAACCACATGGTGCAATCAAGAAGATTAATACAGTTGAAAGGACTTTTTGAAAATATGAGATGGATTTTCAAAAAAGGAAAAGTGAGGCTTTTGTCCAAATCTCTTTAGACATCTTTGAAAATCCGCTGCCTAATATCGCAAGCAGTCTGCTGTAATTTTCTACTCAGTACACTTGGAAAAAGAGAATTATACTAAAATTGTTTCTGTAGAGCCTAAATCAAACAGTATTTTTGCTCTCCCTGAGCAGATTAGAAAACTGGTTCTATATTCAGGTGTAATCTGATGTGATTAATAAGATTCCCATACAGGTTTAGATGCAGTTGTAAGGCTGCAGTCATTCCTAGTGGCATCACAAAGTGCAGGATGGTATGAGTTTCTCAGAATTGTTGGTACAGTGGTACCTTTGTCCATTATCCACAGGGCTGAAGAGTCTTTCTTAGATTGAAGTCCTAAATTCAGAGTCACGCTATGCTTCATGTGGGTGCGGCCACAGAGTGACTCCCAACAGACATTGAGATGCTGTGTAAAAAGGAATCTAAACCTCAAGGACCAAAAGCAAAGGAAGACAGAGCAAGCTTGACTTTGTGGCCTACTGGGCAAGCTGTTTTCTTTCTTTTATATTCCTGCTGTGACTTTCAATTTTTTTTGTAACCCATAACTGCAAAATCAATGAACATTCTGGGGAGCAGGATCCTGAAGAAGGAATTCTGCCTACCTGAGCACCTTATCTGCTGGTCCTGAGTCAGGCATGCTCTTGTGGAGCCACATTCCTTTCTGTAGAAAGTACAAGATCTTGTCTGAAGCTACTTAAACAATTAATGAAAAGTAAGAGCTTATTTGAAACCATTCATCTCACCAGACTAATGGGGCCTTTCTGGGAAATTGTACATGTTCCTCTGCTCTCTCACATCCGCAGCCCCTGTCCTTACCTGAAATCTGGGGTTCTGAGCATGTGTGCCCTGCCCAGCTGATGGTTTTCATAAAATGCTGATTTTTCATAAAACTTGTAGAAATTTGGTACCCTTGATGTCTGCCACATTTGGGTGAGACGGCCCCTTAAGTTCAGCTGGAAGTGTGAAAGGGAGTGCGAAGCCGATGAGCAGAGACAGGGACACAGTCACGGAATCCTGTTTCTCTTAAGGAACTGCATATAAATATAATGCTTAGTTTTGTATTAAAATTAGCAGATTTTTTCTTTTCCTTCCATATAAGGTGCAAATTGGTGCTTTCCATGCCCAGTGCTTATGATGTGATGTTGTAAAATTTGCTGTATTAGTTTTTGCATTTGAGAAAATGTATTTCTCTTCCTGAATTGCTCATGAGAAATGTGCAGTAACCCAGGAAGGTGGGATCTGTTAAAATAGCATAATGACAGAAGCTCAGAACTAACTCCACCAACTTTTTAATCATTTCCCTGATGTTGCTACATCCTAATAGCAAAGATGTGTCACTTCCTTATTAGTGACTCCCAGTCCATGAGAGCAAAGTGTCCTGCAGGTGTGTTTGTTTTATAAGTTATTCCACAACTGGGTTTTAGTAAATAATCAAAGGTATTTTTTGCAAGTGAAAACAGCTGGTTCTTGTGTTGCTAATGTCATGCTAACATCACTGTAGGAGTAGCTACACAGTAATAAATAGTTGTGAACTTTGAAGAGTAGCAGGAAAGGGAAATGCTGTGAAGTCCAGGGCAGAAGGGAACTGTGTAATCCAACTGTGATATTTGCTTATCCAGTGCTGTGCATATGGAGGAGGCAGGAGTCCTGCGTGGAGGACCAGCAGGGCCTGATCAGCAGTGGCCAACAGTCTCCAGTGCTACAGCAGGTAAGGATGTGAAAATCCAGAATATTCGTGAAGAACTAATGTTAACTGCAGTAGACCTCCTAAAGCTGCTTCTTAATTTTTCCTCTGTTTTATATCTCTGAGTGAAGACCTTCAGATGACCTCAGCTGGTCAGACCATGGTGCTAATAACCCCAAGGTTGTGGGTTCAATCCCTGTCTGAGATATGAGCCATTCACTTAGGAGCTGGACTTAATGATCCTCGTGACTCCCTTCCAACTCAGAATATTCTGTGATCTTGTAAATTAATCTGTGGGATCTAAATAGAGTGGAACAATAAAGCATAAAATGCATCTTTTTCTTTACTCAGTCTCAGATGAGCACTGGAGATAAGAGTCCTTGATCCCAGCTTTCACCCTGCTTTTGGAGGTTACTGGTTTTTGTAATGGAATAATGGAATAATGGTTCAGTTCTGATGTGTGTATTCAGGTGTGTGTATTCTAGAGCTGATTTGCCCTACATTTCAAGCAAACAGTAAAACTGGGGTAGGAGCTTATCAGTTTTCCCTTTGTTATTTTTACAAAAGCCAGTAAGTCTCTTTGAATGTCTCTTCTCATTTTACTTTTCTGTGGTCAAATCAGACCTAATTTTTTTGCTAGCTATTTTCATTCACTAATACATGATGATGGAAAAGAAAATGTTATTTATTTGTCAAAATAAATGGCAAAAACCATGGTTTAGGATGTAGCTGTATTTACTCTGTCACTGACTGATGACTTCACAGCAGTCAGTAAGAATTGACAGAAGGTTCTCATGAAGTTTAGAAAAAAAAATCACCTGGATGTTTTGTAGTGCAGACAAAAAAAAAAAATATCCTCACTTTTGCTTTTGGAGCAGGAATAATATAGAGACATAGAGGAGCAGTCAGTCACTCTTTACAGCCATGTCCAAACTAAACTGTAAACTCAGTGGATGCCCTGTGTAGGGTGGTGAGCCCTGTATGGGAGCTCTGTGAGCCCTGTCAGAAATTGAAATGAGGTGTGATGCTTATATCACAGAGACAGCTCAGATGCTGGGAAGTGGGGTCTCCAGCAGAAAAGATGATAGTTGCTTCATTTAATCTTTTTGGTGCAAACCTTTCTTTCTATTTAAGTGGGAATTTCACCTGGATAAAGGGCTGAGAAACAACTTGAGGATTTGCAGTCTCAGTTGCAACATCGACAAATTAATGGTGCCCAGCAAAACCTACACTGGTGTTGTAGAAGGGTTGTTTGCAGAAACAGATTTGGAAATTAATTTAATATATAATGGGGCCCTAGGCTATGATCACCTGGGGTTTGTGTGCCCTTCCTTCTGTTGCAGGCTTTGCAGGAAGACACAGCCTTTGCAGAGTATGAGGGATGTGTGACTGTTGAGCTTGCATTTGAAAATGTCACCACAAGTACACTCTAACCTTTGCAAGGGGTTCCCTCAGGCTTTTGGCTGCACTAATCATCCTTGACTGAGCCCTCAGTGTATTGCCTTATACCAACTTCAGTATGGATGCAAACATTCTCCCAGATGTTTGCTTGGTGGTACTGCAGATTTCCAAGCCCCTGAATATAAGTGCAAAGGTAGGATGGTTCTGTCATCCGAGAAGGTCCATTGGCATTTGGGTCCCAGAGCCCTATTCCACTCTCTGGAGTCCTGCTTGCTATTCTTTTTTGGGTCGTATAATTTTAGACTTGCTTTGAGAACCTGAACATCTCTTTCTTTGAGCAGCAGTAACCCTTGGCTCTTATTGCTGCTTCCCTGCATGACTTGCGAGGCACTTGTGCAATGAATGCATCCCTGCACAAAGAAGATTATTTTGTTTAGTCTTTTTCCACTCCCAAGGGATTAGTGACCCTGATATTCCATTAATTAGACCCTTTTCCTTTTCTTTTCTTTTTTTTTTTTTTTTAGTGGGTTTCAGGTAATATTCTTCTCTTCTCTTTGTAACCAAAAGCTGTAGATATCCCTGATCCTTAATAGCAAACAGGTGTTTAATGGAGAAATCTCAGGATTAGTGGTTGTGTTAGCTTTGGTAGCCTCAGCACATCACATGTTCAGCAAATTACTACCACTGGTTTAGAATCCTGCCTATAGTTTCCCACACATATCTCTTTCAGTGCTTTTTTCTTTTTCTGCTTTAGGTCCAAGACCTGTAATAACAACTCAAGTGTTAAATCAGTAAATCCTTAATTCCTAATACATAGCTGAACTCGAACATCATCACATGTTTTTCGGTAAATGTGTGTTGCCCAAGCAAAACCTGGTCCTTGTTTGACTGACATCATTCCTGTTGACTTTATTGCATATTTCATCCATGCAAGAGACAGTGAATCTGGATGTGGCATTTTTAAACTGTGTTTGCATCTTCTTAGGCACCAGTCCAACAGATTGTAGGTTTGCAGTCGGGAAACTTCCAGGTGAGGTGGAACAAGAAGGTTCAAACTCTCTCTGGCTTTGAGTTCAGCTCTCTGGGGCATCCTGTTAGTCCCCCACATGCTATATAGTGAGTTCAGGGAATGAAGACAGATTTCTGGTTGCTGCTCTATGTCCTTTGGCAGTTTGGACAATTCGATCAGACTTTATGTGACCACTAATCTGAGGGAACTCTGTCTTTTTGATAACTAACTCAGAATTAATGGAGCTTGATTGGCAAAAATGGTGAGAGCTCATAACAGAAACTAAGATGAACAGAAATTTTGCTCTAGACATAAAACACTGAAGATTTCTGAATAAATCAGACTTATGAATAATTCAGATCTTAGAGTTAGTAGGCATTAGACAAATCTGTGTGTATTTCTCTGTGCTGCTGGTTCCAATCTACAGAACAGAACTGGTGTAATGCAAATACTTCACAAAAACATCTAAAGATGCTTTCATAGCACATATGAGACTCAGGAGAACAATAAGGATTTGTGATGAAAAACAGTAATGAGAAATTTCAAATCCTGTATTCAATGTAGACTTTATATGTGTGCAGTAAATAAGGCACTGGGCCACACACCATATGTAGAGAGGGGAAAATAAAATACATCCATTCAGACAGCTCTGTAAAAGATGAAAGGATCTCATGATAAAATCTGCATCTGAAATTTGTAAGTGTGTAGGTGAAGCCGTGGGTGAAATACTGGCATCTCTGAAGCCCATGTCAAATAGCTCACAGACTTTAAGGAGATGAGGATTTCAATGTCTACCCTTAGAAATATGCACAAGGGACTGAGTTAAGATTGCCTAGGCAAATGGCATCCTAAAATACACTAATTTTGTACTTCTGATTTTGTGGTGGTAACATTCTTCTAAATATATCTGCTATTTCTTTTCCTTTTCTCAGGGAATTAGCTGGGGAGGAGAGGTGGTAACCCTGTTTTTTAAGGCTCCCAACAGGTCAATGTCCTTCCTGTGCTGGGCGCCCAGAGCTGGATGCAGTGCAATTATTTTAACAGAGCCTGCCAGCACTGCCTGGGCTCTCCCAAGGATGGGAGGACAGCAGACAGATCATCATGGACTGGTTGGGAGCACTGCAGGAAGAAATCTTTCTCTATGAGGGTGATGAGGCCCTGGCACGGGTTGTCCAGAGAAGCTGTGGCTGTCTCATCCCTGGAAGTGTTCAAGGCCAGTTTGTATGGGGCTTGGAGCAACCTGGGGTAGCGGAAGGTGTCCCATGACAGGGGGTTGGAACGAGATAATATATAAGGTCCCTTTATACAAAGCTCTTTGCATCCTATTACCCTGAATCTGACTCTTTCAGCATTTGTCCTCTGAAATTTGTGCATCTCACAGCTTTCCTGGTTTTATTCAGTTTTTCCTGCTGTTCCTTACTTCCTACCTAACTGTAACCTTCTCACACGTGCCATGCTAGCTAGGGATATTCCTTGCCCATATACTCCTAGACTGCCTGGGTTTATGCTGGGAACTACAGTTTCTCTGGAATAGATTTGTATTGTTCTCAGAGGATGGTTCCTGCTGCAATCAGCTGGAATGCAGACAAGGTCCACTGATGGGGCATGAGATGCAGAATAAGTGATGAATTCTGAAAATTAAGTGTGAAGCAACTGTAAATATGTCAGATAAGCAAAATTGCCTGAAAGGTAAAGTCAGTCTTCCTAGTGAGTTTTGTACTGCTGCTTTGGGGTAGGGTGTTATGAACAGAATGACTGTGGGAAAACTGTGAAGAAAGGAGAGGGGTTCTTGAGTGGATTTTAAGAAAAATGTCAAGAATGTCTTGATAGGGAAAGAAATCCTTACAATTGTCCACTGTTCGTTGTGGCATTCCCAATTCTCTGTTTCACAGACTACTTTGGATGTCAAGCAAGTAAATCCAACCTGAATAAGACTATTGTATCTGAAAGTGATACTTTGTCCCAATGAAACTGGATAAGGGCGCAGATGAGATACAGGATGATAGTGTAAGGAGAGATCTGAGCAGATCTCTAAGGGCATGAGAGAGGACACCAGTAAAAATCTTGTATAGAAAGGTGAGCACAGAGGATCTGGTAGAGAGAAACAATTGGAAGAGATGCCAGAAGGTCTGCAGGAGGCAGATAGCATTGGGAATGGCACAGTGTTGATTTTCAAGTGACTACTGAGCACAGGTCACTGGAAGGAAGATTGGCACACTGGGGTTGGGTAATTGATAGTGATGAGTGGGACAGAAAGCTACACTGCAGTTGTTCTTCTCATGGAATAACCATTTGACATTGTCTGTGTCTTTGAGTCCATGTAACATCAGCACAGAAGGAATGAGAAGTATTTTGAGGGGGGTGTTGACTCTCACTGTTAGAACAGACACTGTTCTTGAAATCAGGCAGGCATTACAGTAGAAGCTTACAGGGTCCCACAGTACTGTCACAAAGCTCTTGGCCACTGAATTGTCTTCTAAAAATCCACTTGAAAGAGAAAGAGCCTAAGAAAATAACTCGTAGGGTGATGAGACCTAAGTTGTAACATATTTCATATGATAAAGCTTTACACTGTGGCTGTAAGTGGAGGACAATTTCTTCCTAAATGTCAGTGAGTTTCTGTTCTCCTTCTTCAAATGACCTTCCTCATCTACAGAAAAAGGATGTGATTAAGACTCATCAAGCAGTCACAGCAAAGAATGTGCAGGGGCTGAAAATGCTGTTTCTTTGAGACTGTTAAAGGTTAATTTACAAATAACAGCAGGGGACACTGCTCTGGCTTAGCTTTAGCAGTTCATTGATTAAAACTATAAAAGATAATAACTAATTAGCAACCCAGAATGCAAAACTGGGTTCTTGGTTTGTTGCAGAATGCTGCAGCTGTTTAAAATGGAAGGAGCTAGAAAATGCAGCTGTGCGTATCTAAAGCCTCTTTCTATTTTTTAAATTAATAACCAGTTTTCTATGGAATTTCATCATTCCAACCTTCAAAACCAGAAATATATAGAAAGCCAAATATCAGCCCTGAAATGCATACCTTGAGTGGTCTAAGAAACACTGTGATAATGTGTAATATTTTAAAGAACAGAATAGGGGAAATACAGCCTACTTATTTATGTTTCTCATGAAAAATTAGTCTTCAAATCAGTGATTTAATTAATTCCCAAAATGAAGGTCCTAAGCAGCTCCTAAGACTACATAGGAAAGTGTCACAGAGATTTTGTTCACAGCCTCTTGTATCATGGAAAAAATCATCCCCATAAAGCACATTAAAGTAATTATTTGAAGCTGCAGTATCTATCAGCTCAGTGGAGTCTGGGGAAGGAAATCATGCCAGCTAACTTGTGTAGATGCAGTGCAACGACATAAACTGAAATAGAAATAATCCGCAAGGGCTATATAAGGCTAAATCCCTTTCTTTTATTTTATGTTTAGATTTTGGTCATTGAATTCTCAAGTCATTTCCAGCCCATTGCTGAGACCTTTGACATGATGTACAGTCCTCAGTTTTGCCCCTACTCCCAGAACACTTTATTCCCAGGACATTCCCTGCATACTTCCTGCTTTTTGGCTTTCCACTTCTGTTTACTCCATTTTCACTTCTTTCTTGTTACCTATCTGGTTTGCCAAGTATGTACCTCTCTCTTTCTAAATTTTCTTGTTTATTCCTTTCATCTAATGACTTTGGTCTCTTCCTGCTCATCTGTCCACTGTCTCCCTTCTGTATTGTTATTTCAGGAATGTTGCAAAACAGGTCACCAGCTTGGCCCCACGTCACCTTTTCAATATTTCATACTGAACTAAGAATTTTCAGGGATAAATGCTTCTCATTTTGACAGCCTGATGGAAGCTGGAGAGGACTGAGAATTTCAAATGCTACTCGGACTGAAGAAAAGCATTTTGAAATCAAAAGGACTTTTTCAAAAGAACATGTCAAAAATACATATTTTTATGACAGATGCAGCTTGACATACTGATCATTATTTTTTAAAAGCTGATGACTGTTATGACCAGGAAGTCATCTGCTTAACCTCATCCAAACTGTGGTTGAACCAGCACTTTAGGCTTTCAATATTTGGAGTCAGGACTGGGTAAATTAACAGCTTAGTTCAGATTTCTGTTCAGCTCAATGAGCAAAGAAAGGAGGGGATGATGGATGATATATGGAAACTGCAGTCATGACTTGGCTAAAGTTAAATTTACTTTCTCTTAATTTATTTTCCTCTTAGCTGCAAAACCCTCATGACTGACCTGAAATAGTTTGTGATCTTTATCAAGGGGTCCATTATTTTTCAGCAGAGTGTACCAAGTAAATGAGATGACATGGATGAAAGATTTAATAGTGTGTAATACCTTAGTCCTTGAAGGCTCAGTGTAAGGAAAAAAAGGATAGGACTCAGCAGAATTTGGGAAAGGCTAATGCTGGAAACTTCTAAATTGTGTGGTCTCTTTGACTTAATGTATTTGAATAAGACTTTGTGTTAATTTTGACTGTCAAAGAGAATGGTCTTGGAAGAGGTTTTATCTTCATGTACAATGGCAAATTCTTGATTTCACCTGCTGCAAATATTTGTGAGAAGAATTTACCTTTCTCATTAGGCCCAGGCAGTACAGAATGCATTTGTGCATCTCATCATTCAGTCCAGTCCCTGTGTATGTGCATCTTTCCATCTGGATTAGGGCCACCTTTGTCCCTGACTGGAGCCAGTTGTTGAATTTTCCCAACTGGAGATGAAGTCCAGCTTCTGATCCCCGCCATGGGGTGATTGTTTCAGTGCAGGTTTCTTAAAGGTGGGACTGATGGCTCTAGCTGAGATGTTAATAACCCAGGAGTTCTGCAAAATTTCTGAAACCAGGAATGAAAAAAGAGTAAAGGGGGCAAAAGGCTAGAGGTTTTCTGTGACTGAACAACATGGAGAAGGTCTTCTGAAACTGTGGACAAAAGCTGCTGCAGCTCTAGACTTTGTCATTTTAAGAACTGATAAAGAGATTTTGCATAAGCAGTTTATCTGGCTATAATGTCTATATTTAGGCACTAGGAGAAAGTTTAATAGCAGTAACTCCTTGTCTACTTAATTCATCCTTTCCTGTAATAATCTTTTTGCTTCCTCAAAATTGAGGTTAAATTTGCACTTAAAAAATAAAAATATTTCTCGTAACTGAGCAAAAAAATAAAAGGGGGGGGGTGGCAAATATAACATTTGCCAGATGATGTGATTAGCTCTTAGACATCTGGTAGGAAAATATTTTATAAATATAATAAAGTCAGATTTTCAAATCTAAGCAACTTTTTCACTGTCCATTGCTTTAGGCATGTGGTTCTTTGTGATCTTGGCAACAATACTAGTGAGTTTGCCTTGTCTGCCTACTGGTAATATTTTGTAGCTACACAGAAGGCATAGATTTTGATTCCTGTCTTTATTATTTTCTCAGCAGTTTCAATAAATAAATGGAAAAATCACTCCCCTGCCGCTGTACTACCTTGGGTTATGATCTTGTCAGAACTTATAAACTAAACAAGTGTTTATCTGGTCAGTACTTCAGGGAATTGATGGTAATCAAATTGTTTCCACTTGAGGTTACAGCTGCTTTATTTTTTCCCTGTTGTGCCTCGCTTTTGTGTGCATGGTTTGGGGGTTGTTTTTTGCCTCTTTCTCTACTGCTGTGGGCTTAATTTTATTCTAGTTAGATTTTTTTTTAAAGAAAATATACTCAAGTAAATGTTAAAACAACCTATGATATTTATGGTCCCAGATGAATTTTTAACCCTTTTATCTCTTGCAATATACAATTCACTATCTGATAGAAAACAGATGGATAAAATAAGGATATTTCTAAGTAATCCTAAGAAATTCTGATCTGGAATGTATTTATATTGCGAGTGATGGAAGCAGAAAAGAGGTTGAGGGATTCCAGACCACTCTGTGATATTGAATCTTCTCCTAATGGATGTCTGCCTGTGTGCAGCACTTTGCTGTACACAAGGGTCATAAATGTATTTTTCATGTGTTTATTTTTGTAACCAGGCATTGCTTTGGCGTCTGTTGTTAATGTTGTAGTGTGGCAGTGCCTCTCAGGTCAGATGGTGCTACACAAAGCCCGTACAAATAGCAAAAGACAAGCCTTGCCTTAAGGAACTTGCCACTGACATGAGCAGGGCAGACAAAGTCTGGGAACACAAGGGAAAGGACATGTTCGTTATCCTGGTTTAAAAAGAGGAAAAACAAAGTACAGGAAGATTAGAATTACTCTTATCACAGTCCTCTATGGGGCTGTTGATCAGCATCCACCTGGCCCAAAATGCTGTCACTGCAGCAGGACTGAGCAAAGAATAACAGCATTGTGAGACTGTTTGGGGGCTCTCCTTCCCTGCTCCTTTCCAGCCTGCTGAGCCATGGAGAGTCCATTAGGTCAGGACTTCCTGAGCGCTGTGCAGTTATTGTTCCAGCCCTCCTGTTTCACTGCAGTGCTTACAGGCCTTTTGCTTGTGAAATGTGACCTTTAGCAGCTCCCAAGCCCTGCTTTTAAAGAGGCAGGCAGAGGCTGCTTCATGTTCCTGTGCGCCATTGGAGAGAGACATTTTACAAGAGCGTGGAGTGACAGGACAAGGGGGAATTGCTTCACGATGGCAGAGAGTAGGTTTAGATTAGATATTAGGAAGAAATTCTTTCCTTTGAGGGTGGTGAGGCACTGGCACAGGTTGCCCAGGGAAATTGTGAATTCCCATCCTTGGAAGTGTTCAAGGCCAGGTGGGATGGGGCTTGGAGCAACCTGGTCTAGTGGAAGGTGTCCCTGCTGATGGCAGGGAGGTTAGAATGAGATGGTCTTTAAGGCCCCAAGCCATTCTATGACTCTATAATGATGTTCCTCTCTTTTGAACCTCTCTGATCTCTTGGCCGTACCTTTGTTTTGTTGAGACTCCAGAACAGAACAGGGCTGCACAAAGCAGAGAAAGCAGTATGTGCATGTTTTTCCAGCTCACATTCTGGCTATTTATGTAACATTAACCTAGAGATGCTGATTTTACTTCAAGAGCTAAACCCTGAACTCATTCGGTCATTACTTGTGTGCACTCGGAGGGTGTAATGAGAGATGTAAAACAGCAATAGCAGCACGCAAAGGCTTCCCCTTCATTATGGGGATTTAATTCTCAGAAAATCAAGGCTCTGGCTGTGGAGGAAATGAATCTGAATGCAGCTTCTCTGCTCTTGTCTTATATAATTACAGTCAGCCATCCCTAAAAGCATCCCCTCTTAGCATGCACACGCAACTAGAAAAGTAAATGGGTTGATTAGGAAGAAAAAAAAAACACACCAGAAACCCTTTGTGGTCTTGTGGAAATTGCTCCTATGTGTTTATGCTGAGAGAAAGAGTGTGCTGCTTCTGTTTGCACAGGTAGATAGAACAGGTTCAGACAACACAAGGGAGACTTGGTGCAGCCTGAATGTCCCCACTCAGCAGGCAGTGCTGGGGTCAGATACAAAGAGGTGACCAGAACAAACCAGTTAACAGCAGCAGGTCATCCCACAACAAAGCTGTAGAGACTGGAGCTAGAACAGAACTGACTGAGAGTGGTGTGAATATGATGAAATTAAATTGCTTGTATTTTTATTGAGTTGGTTACTAGGAACAGGACAAGCGCTGCAAAAGAATGAGGGCGTGGAGTGACAGGACACGGGGGATTGGCTTCAAACTTAGAGTACGTTTAGGTTGGATGTCAAGAAGTTCTTTCCTGTGAGGGTGGTGAGGTGCTGGCACAGGTTACCCAGAGTAGCTGTGGCTGCCCCATCCCTGGAAGTGTCCAAGGCCAGGCTGGACAGGGCTTGGAGCAAATTGGGATAGTGGAAGGTTTCCCTGCCCATGGCAGGGGGTTGGAACTAAGTGAGCTTTAAGGTCCCTTCCACCCCAAGCCCTTTTATGATTTGCTGTTTGTGTCCCAGTTCTGTCCCATGCCTGTCTCACGTGACTTCTTTTTGGGCTGTTCTGAAAAGGAATTTTTGACAAAGCAAGATTTGTTTCCTGACAAGCAAATCCTGTGCCGATGGATTCACAGACTCTCTTGGGGTGTGTGTGCTATCCTGTAGCATAGAGTGAGGTGGGATTTGAGGGGCTGCAGAGGGAGCGCAAACTCCATTTATAGGTCAGACCTCAGGTGTATAATACTGAAGCACACAGAAAACAGGCTGCTGTCCTGGCTGGGAGTGGCACTAATTAGATACCTAATTGTGCAGCTAATCTTCTTAGGCTCACTTAGACAATTAAGGGCAAGAGAGGTCCTCTGCCCTTCCCTCTCTGCATTTGTCTCTGTGGTTCCTAGAGCTGGCCAAGGGATTTTGCCTTAGGTTATGCCTTCTTATCCTGTAACCACACCTACTTGGCCTAGTGCCTGGTCCTTTGCATAGCTTATTCTTGCTAAATTATTCAAACATGGAAAAAAGAAACAACTGGTTATTTCCAAGATGCAAGATCTGATCTTCAAGTAATTTCAGCGGTTTTTTCATATGCAGATTTTTAATGCATTGAGAGGCACTTGAAAATCCAGAACCCAGACTACCCTTATAAACAATCAGGAAAGCCATGAGCCTTCTTTAGTTCCCCTGATTAAATTTTCTGATATTTTTGTTCCACATAATCACTTAAATATGATAGCTGAGTTTAAAGGAAGAATGCTGTAAGACAGAATAAAATGAAAGAAGTTTTGACCAAAGGCAGTGAGTGATTAAACATATTATCATAATACTGAAAAATGCAGAATAAACAATTCCTCCCCCAACTTTCCTTCAAACCCTGCCTGTAGACCTTACGACTTTGCTTTTAAGAACCAAAATCTAAACTGGAATTTTCTTCACCAAGGAACATTACACATTAAACACATCTCAGGATTTGCGGTTGCAGAGTACATTCTCCTCCCTCCTGCTCTCTGCTTTTCACTATCTTGTGCTGCATTTGTGATCCGATATGCTCCCAGGAGCAAAAGACTGACGTTTTAGTGGTAAATCCACTTGCACGCCCATAGTTGTGATTAAGTGGTCATAATTAATAACTACAGCAGCTGAATTGTCTGCACTGTACCATTTCAAACTGCTCCCATTGTCCACTCTGACAATATAAGCAGACTCCAATGGTAACAGTGTCCTTTCCAAATGCCCGGAGTCAAATGTCTTCAGTCACATGTACAGGATAAATTCTCTCAAAAAACCTGTGACTGCAGCATGCATAGACTATCAGCAAGAGGAGTGGGCCAGCACCACCCTGCTGATTCGGTTTCCAGGTGATTTGTTCTCTCTGGTTACCGTGCATAATGTCATCTCTTCACGGTGAAAATTACCTGTTCTCGGTAGATTATTATCTTGCCGCAAATTTATGCTAAGTAGGTAGCAGAGTCTCCCACGTGTGTAGCTGGAAACCAAAGAATTAAAATAAATTAATAACATTAGTGTCAGATTATCTGCTTCATTTATTCCCAGACTTCAGTTAGGAGAAATAAAGCACCGTGAGGAACAAAACCTTTTGCTTTTAATTGAACTGATTTTCTGTGGGGCAAGAAAGGTGATAGAGTTTCTCAAGGACCACACATGCTGGTGACTGCTCTGGGTCCCTGCCTTTTCCCCTCTGAAGAGTGCAGGTGCAGTTAGGCAGTAAAACTATTTTCAGCAGTGACAGAAACTATTTTCTGGAGACAGAACAAAGCACGTTTCTGTTGTTCCACACTGTAAATCAGTACATCCATCCTGGTGCTCAGGCTTTCAAACTGCAGCTGAACCTATCCAGAAGACCTGTAAATGGGAAAGAGAACTGCTTACTTCTGGGTTGACAGGCAAAGTAATTTGGTGATCTTAATCCAGTTCCCCACTGGCAACTTGCCACATCGGAGAAAACACTATCACAACTGAAACTAATTGGCAGCCCTAGCAGGGAGGCCAGTGGGTCGTGCAGACTAAATCCATGCAGGTCAACTTCTAATCTTCTCTGAGGCATGTTGGCTAGACAGTGTGATGGAAAGCTCGGAGCATTTCTGCCAGCTTTGTAGCTGTTCTCCGTGGAAAATATATTCCTAGCCATAAATACTGATGCTCCAAGTGTTTATTTCTTGATGCATTTTTATGAATCTTGAAATTATATGTCAAATATAATTTTAAAAGCTTAGTGCTGATCAAGGTCTAGAATTAACCTCATTATTCTTGCCTGGTTTTTCTCCTTTTACCATTCACAGATGGCAAGTATTTGTAACAGACATTGCAGAAACTGCATCTGGGTCCTTCATAGCTATGATGTGAGGTCAGCTCTGGCTTTGATCTTCTTTGATGATAGCTTCATTGTAATCTGCAGATTCTCCTTTCCATTTGTTCATTTCCCCTGACTAATTTGATTAAATACCAGTTTAAGAGCTCTTCATCATTTTTTCATATGGAATAAAAAATCATCAGAGGATGGAATGTAGGTAAAAGTAAAACGTAGATATTACAAATCTACCAGTCAGCCTAAGATTGCACTTTACTTGTGCATTAGGGGAGAGAATGAGGCAGTTAAAGATTGTGAAGTCTCTCTCTGAGAAGAGCTGAAGCAACCCTATAACTGGTGCTCAGTATAAAATCACTGCCAAATTGGCCTTCAGAGTTGCTAGGAAACCAAAATAAAAATCCCTAGTCTGTAACGCACAGATATCATGAGCATGACAGATTTTTGCTGCTATTCCTCTTTTTTTTTTTCCTTCCTCAGTGGAGAATGGAGAGAAGCTGCACAAACCAGTTTGAAGAAAACATTAGGAAGCTGATTTCTGTCCTGATGTCTGTAGTCCTACCTGCAAGTAATTATAATTTTTAGAAAGGGCTGTGTTTCAACAGGGAGGTTATGTGTACTAAATGTATGGCTTTATGTAGTTCCCTATCAGCTTTTACCTGTCTAGGTGCCCTCCTGGAAGTGTTCAAGGCCAGGTTGGATGGGACTTGGAGCATCCTGGTGTAGTGGGGGTGTCCCTGCCCATGGCATGGGTTTGGAATGAGATGGGGTTTAAGGTCCCTTCTAATCCAGGCTATTGTATGAAATCTTGGGATTTTTTGTCTTGCTTTTTCTTTTAATTCTTGCCATATATTCCAGTCCTCTATCAAATCAGTGTTGTCTCTCTCCTGACTATAGAATTAGCTGGTTCAGGGAACAGCTCTGCCTGAAGAGGCTTGTGTAGGCTCGATTTTCAACTCAATTAGCTGCTGCTGAGAACTCATACTGGCACAAAAGGGGTTAGGGATACCACAGACTAAATGCATGGAACTGCATGTTCAGAACAAAGGTCTGTTGTGCTTGTAGAGAATCAGACTTGTGAAAACAAGGCAGAAAGAGGAAACAAGAACTGATCTTTTTGTAGAGTTGATCAGAACAGATAATGAAAAGCAAAGAAAGATAAGGACTTTCATTATTTGGGTAAGAAAAACACAAACAATGAAAGAGGTACTATGTCTTAAGAATAATAAAGCATTTGATAAGGGGTTTGAGAAGTATAGTAACCCCCTGAAAAAATTATTTCTTCTAAAATAGGTTGGGTCTGAAGTGTATTTATGAATTAGAATGTTGAATAGAAATCTGCTTGAAGAATACAGAACTCCAGCACTCGATAAATCGAATTTAGAAATTACAAATGAGATGCAGATGAGTTACAGCCGTTCTGTAACAAGTTAGACAAGTAAGAAACTAAAAATCAGGAAAAGAAAAACAGAAGATGAGTTTTTGGTTGAACTTTAGTCTCCTATGCTGTCAATGATAGCATCCCAATGATAGTTGGTCACACAAACTTGTGAGCCCCAGCAAATTCTGGTGGAGAGAAGTGATGTGTTACATTTAATTTGTCATTTCCTTGAGCAGGTAATTAAAGAGAACAGCTGAACTATGTTCACTAAGTCCTTTTTTAAACTATTATTCGAGTAGTCTTATCATCACTACCGGAAATGCTGTTTTGCAGCTGGAAGTGAAAATACTCAGACCCATGACTTCTCACTTAAGACTATAACCTTTGCCCTTTGCTGGGAAAGACAAGCACTGATACTGAGCATGGAAAAAGATTTACTCCAAGCCTGGATACAGCAGCCATCCAGTCTTAAAAAAAACCAGGTACAAGAATCCACCTGGTAATGTGGATGAAGATGACACCTATGGCATGATTTTGCAGATCCAGACAGCCTCAGTAGATATCCTCACTACAAAGAGCTGCCAGGCACTCAGCTGCCGTCTGGGCAGCCTGATCAATGACCAAGTCCATTTCAGATGGATTGTGCTGCCAGCTGCAATATAATCAGCAATGCTGATAAGCAGCAATACTGGATTGGAGAGCGTGACCGAATGTTGTATTAACGTTTAGTGGCTGGTGGGCAATTGCAGGCTGTTGGGAAGAAACCCACTAACCATGAGAATTGCTTGGAATTGGTCAGAGTAGGCAGAGTCACTCTTGCATGTGGCTGCAGTGTTGCCTGAGCAAGGGAGAGCTCATTTTTGCTCTTCCTTCCCTTCCATACCCTCTAATGATATGTTTCTTAAACCAAGCTGAAGTCAAAACAGAGTCCACCGTTCATGAAACTACTAAAATGCAATGGCCATCAGATGCAGTAATACCGCTGTAGAAAGAACAGAGTGTGTGAAGAAAGGAAATTGGTATCTTCATTACAATTAGAAAAGCAAATCCACAGCTAAATAATTATTTAAAAACTTGTGGGTAAGCTGAGAATCATCACTGGCAACCCATTGATAAAAACGTCAGCTATTTCCACCATCTCAGGACCAAGTGACCTGCCCAAGGTTCCTGATTGTGGTGCCAGAACTCTGTTCTGTCAGACAGAACGAGCTGTCTGTTTTTGCCTCAGCTTTTGGGAGGCATTTCTGGGAGTAAGTGCTCAAGGGCATTAGGGCTTGAAAAAAAATTTATTGGTATATGCAGACAACAGAGGAACTAGACATCTAAATAGCACCCAGTGGCACTAAATTACCATTTATTGGGAAAGATAGCAAGCCTGGAGAAAAATCCTCGTATCATACCCTAGAAATGGGTGTGGGGGGTATGTAGCCAACTGGAGTCCTGGAAATGAGGGAAAATCTTCCACGAATATTTATCTAGTGCTTTCCATGGAAACTGAGGCTGCTCAAGTGATTGTTCTCTCCTTACATGGGCTGACCAGTCATCCTCTTACCTGCACCTGCTCGTGTTAAAAAACTAAAATGCTGAGGTTGTGATGAGGAGACTCTTAATTGGAGACCTCAGTTATCTGTATCTTTTAATATTTTATTTTTAGCTCAATCACCCAACCTAGTTGATGTCTTTCCCAAATGATGCACAGTGCCCAGAAAGCCAAAGAATTTTTTTTTTCCCAAACTTTTCATCAGTCTTTGATACTACTGCTTGGGATTTAGGTAATATGCTGATTCTGGCAAAAGTGGGCAACATTGCATTGGGCTCTACTGTTGAGGTACAGCCTGGGAATTGGAGAAAACAGTAATTAAATATGTGCTCTACCATTTTGAGTTCATGGCAATAACCTTTCCTTTGAGCTGTGCAGAGCATTATGCTTGAGAAGATCCTTGAAAACTAATTATTACCAACCCCGTGTACAGAGCTCAGTAGTTAAAGTTCATCTAATTTTAAAAAAATTAAACTTCTTGTTTGTTTTTTCTACATCATTAGAGTTGTGATTATTTTTTTCTTCCTTCCCTCCCTCGCCCAGCTTTTTCTAAAGCCATAGGGATTATAGATTTGATTTTGTTTAATTCTGTGATTATGTAATGCTGGAGCAGCTTTTGAGCCTTCAAAAACTCTAGCAGTCATCACATAGCATGCACAAAATGAGAGAACTGGGCATTGTGCACTTCAGAGTAATTATTGGTAAAAAATGGATCTCTTTTGATTCCATGATATTAATCTTTGTGAATATTTTGTGACTTTTTGAGGCACAACTACTCACATCCTGTGTTAGATTAATAGTTAAGGTCAGCTCAGATACTGTGTACTACTCTTGGGACTGGCAAATAAGTGTTCTTGTGGAGCAGAACGCGCTTTCTGCTCTGCCATGTGCTGAGTTTTAGGCTTTCTGGTCTGGATACAAAGTCCTACTTTCCCAGGGTAGCTGAGGAGACAAGAGATGATTTTGGTTTGAATGGCCTTTATTTGATCTGCAAAGTGGCAGCTGTTGCAGGTTTATTTTCCATACAGAAGATGTGATCTGAGACTATGCAATTCTCATGGCAAATATGACAAATATACAACATGAATTAAGGTAAGTGGAATATTTGGATGCTGAGGTCAATTTAGTATTTGTGAAAGGGAACGAATTGTTGCACCTGGCAGTGAGGTCTCCTGTTTGCTGCAGAGAAGAGGTGCTGGGCAGAAATTTTATCTCCTTTGCAGACCTGCTTCATCTGTGACCTGGAAGAATCCAGGCTAGCAGCCACTGGCTAATTCTTATTTAGGTGTTAATAAGTCTTTCTTTCTCTGCTGAGGCTGGCACCACTTGACAGAGACTCATCACTTCGTAACACGTGTGCTGGGAGGAATAAGGTGCAGCAGATCCTGGGATCTGGAAGTGAAAGCTTCCCAATCATGCTAATAACTCAAGTTTTTGAAATACAGACAGTGTCACACTTCTGGGTTTTCAGAATAACTCCAGTACACCTTTATGCTGAGACAACAATTTGAATGTACAAACAGAGTTTCCAGATGAGAATGTCACTGCCTAATCGGGAGAAACATATTCAGGTCAAGTGCCAGATACAGTTATGCAGGATAACAGTGTTGGTCCACACAGCCTTTAGGGAAGCTGCATAATCCTGGAATACTGAAAAAGAATCCAGAATCCAGTGCACAGCTTTGAAGGAAGCCATCAGAAGACATTTTTCTGTCTTGCAGACCATGATTATTGATTATGCAGTTCTGTGATTCTCAGACACGAACTCTTCATTGACTGGAATTAGATTTATGAAGGCAGTTGTTTTCTCTGCAGCATGTTCTGTTTGTCACAGATGCCTGGGTAAGGGAAAGCACCTGTTATTAAATGCATGATGGTGTAGAGAACAGGATGGATGAACAGACCATGAAATTGCATTGGGTCAGTTCTATGCTGCCAGTCCCAAACACTCAAAACTTAAGCCTCAAGTGACTCCCTTTTGTTTGGTTTCTGGTGCGTTAACAGCCAAAATGCACTTTTTAAAGGTTTAGGGTTTCTTTATTGCCACGTGAAACCTGAGGTTCTCACAAAACTATTGATACTTAAATAAAGCGACCTGGCAGGATGAATGGGTGTGACATCATTCCACATTGCAAAGACTGGAGACACCAAAATCCCACATGGAGTTTTCTACCCCACATGCGTAGACAAATCTATGTGAGAAAATCCAGGCTGCAATTTATGCTCTTTCATTATTTAATTGTGTCTAAAATACAACAGCCAGAAGGGAATAAGCTTGATTCCTTTCTCTGGCGTTAGACTATGGTAGTGCCACCTGCTCAGCATTTTTCGACCTTAATGCAGCTTTTCTTACTGAGCCCAAAGCAGAATTACCTGGAGGAGCAGCAGAAAACCTTCAGAGAGGCTTGTGATAGAGTGAGGATTAGGAGGCAGGAAATGGGTGATTCACTCTGGCTTCTGAAGACACGCATAAAATCAAAGCTGCAGGCAGGAGTGGGAAGGATGTTTGGAAGGAGTATGAACTGATTCCTAAGTTATTTATAGAGGGGGAAGAGTGGGTTTTGCCTTAAGAAAGCTCTGCAGGTTTGAGTGAAGTTGCAGACATATTTGTGCTAACAGGAGACTTTGGGTGGAAGGAGAAACAGAAGATTCCTACTGTGACCATGGATTAATGAGTTTATCTGAGCTTCCTCAGTAGGGGTGAAGCCACCCCACTTGGCACCACTTGGTATGTTCTGGTGAAAGTCTGAGGCCCTGACGAGAGCAGCTGAGCAATTAACACAATATTTTCAGTAGTTGCAAACAGTTGTTTTGTTGTCATATTGTTGGCTTTCCCTCTCACTTCTTTTTATAAGTTGTGTTTGTATCTCTAAAAAATATGTGCCAAGGGAAAGTTCTGGGCCCTTCAAAAAAAGAGAGTAAAGCCATCATAATTAATTTTTGTTAATTGATTCTCTCAGATATTAAAAGCTGTTTGGCTCATATCAGTAGAATCATAGAATCACAGAATGGTTTGGGTTGGAAGGGACCTTAAAGATCATCTTGTTTCACCCCCCCTGCTATGGGCAGGGACACCTACCACTATCCCAGATTGTTCCAAGCCCTGTCCAACCTGGCCTTGGACACTTCCAGGGACGGGGCAACCACAGCTTCTCTGGGCAGCCTGTACCAGGGCCTCACCATCCGCAGAGGGAAGAATTTCTCCTGCAACCTAAATTTCCTCTATTTGATTTTGAATCCATTCCCCCTTGTCCTATGACTACAGTTCCTGATGAAGAGTCTCTCTCTGGTATTTGCTACTGAGCCTAAATATTTGTCCTCTCTCCAGGTATTGTCCCTGCCTGAAGACTGACACTTTAAGCTTTAAGCAATTGGCAGATCTGCTCAAGCACAGAGATAAATATCTGTTTGCCTGTTCACTGAGTTGTTTCACTAGAGATGCAAACTGGATGATTGCTGAGGCAAAAATGGTCCATAGCTGCTTGTGGAAGATCTGCAGGCATGATTATCTTGTTTTTGCAAGAAGAGGTATTAAATATTCGTGCTAGTTTCAGGAAATATGCACACATGTTTTTGAGTATCAGATCGTGTGCCTCCCTGGTGAGTAGAATGAACTAGTTCAACCAGAGCATTTCAAAGCATCCTTTTGCTGTCTTTCCTCCTCGGTACAGAGTATATCTGCTTTGACTGCACTTCCTCAAGCCTTGGAGCTGCTGCAGAAATTCCAGCCACTGAGCAGCTGCGTGTATGCTTGAATGAAGTGTGTGCTATTCCATGTGTCAGCAGGAAGAGATATAAATAGAGCTTTTTTCTCCTTGTTGTCATGGTCTGTGTTTCCGCTGGCTACCCCAAGCTATTTCTTCTTCAAGTCTGGTGTAAAGGGAATACATTTAAGTGATGTTTGGTGCTGCAGTTGGGGATCATCGAGAGCATATGAAGCAATTTAAGGATTGCAGCCGTTTACACCTAGTGCTTAGTGGGGCAAGGCATATGAAGATTAATGAATGGCAGCTCTTGCTGCTGTCCAGGCAACTGGCATTTTGCTGCAGAATTTGCTGGGCTTTTTTCCCCTTCCCTTTCCAGTGAGGGAACATATTAAAATAGGTGAAAAACTCCCCTTTTATGGAACTGTCAGGTTGCACCTTCTGAGGATGAAGCATTTTTGACTTTGTGCTCCCCTTCTTACACGTTCTGGTCTCACACCTTTGCAGTGAAGAGTTGCCAACTCATACACCAAAGCTGAGACATGACTCCACAGTCCAAGAAAGACAAGGAGCCACTGGAGAGGGTCCAGTGGGGGCCACAAAGATGATGAGGGGTCTGGAGGATCGCTCTTATGAGGAGGGACTGCAGAAGCTGGGCCTGTTTAGTCTGGAGAAGGGAAGACTGAGAGGGGTTCTCATTAATGCATATAAATATCTCCAAGGAGTGTCAGAGGATGGCGTCAGGTTCTTTTCGGTGGTGCCCAGTGACAGGACAAGGAGTAATGGCCATAAACTAAACCATGAAAAGTTCCATCTTAACATGAGGAAGAACTTCTTTACATTAAGGTGGCAGAACACTGGAACAGGCTGCTCATGGACGTTGTGGAATCCCCCTCTCTGGAGACATTCCAAACCCACCTGGACACATTCCTGTGTCACCTGCTCCAGGTGCCTCTGCCTTGGCAGGTGGGTTGAAGTGGATGATCTGCAGAGGTCCCTTCCAATCCTAACAATTCTGTGATAGCACCCACTCAGCTACTTCCAGATACAGAGTTGATAATGTAAGAAGCCCTTTCCTCCATGACCTGACCTGGTAGTGGTGGGACTGAAGAAGATGCTGGGGAAGTAGACTCTGATGTGTAAAATTCAGAAGTCAGTCACCACCACAAAAATTGCAGAAACTCAAAACAAATGACCCAGTTTTATATTAACATAGACTTGTATGATACACACAATTACAATGGGAAAATGAAAGTGTAAAGTTTAATTCAGTGTTAAAATAGTTTTAAAATATTCTACATGTAGATTCCACCAGATGGTAAATTAAAATTCCTTTTGAAGTGAAGGATTCAAGAGGCAATAACATCACCTTTTAGCCTTTATGAACACTAAGATTTTTTAAATGTTTCTATTCTTTGACAGCTTGTCCTAGTTACCTGAGCATATGACACATTTCCTGGAAGGAAGATAATAACTATGCTATCAATCCAGATACAGTCTGTCCTTGATTTTTTCCCTGTCTATTCATTTAAAGGAATCACAAGTAAAAGACATTTTCTCCAATTTAATCAGGGTAGGATTTTTTTCCTAAGTCAGCCTCCATTAAGCAATAATGTGGAAACAAAGTTAATTTCCCCTTCTTTGCTCTCAGATACCCATTTTACGTCCATTACAATCTGTGTGTAATAATTAATTTCCCAGATTTGATCTTCCTGTTCATTTTGAGCCAGGTCTTCCATTTTTAATATTTCCTTCAGGGAACTGAAATGGCAGGAATGTTAAATAAATATGTTTTGGATATGTTACTACAACTATTTGAGCCTTTCTAGAAAGAGAGTTCATTAGCAAATGAGCAGTTCCTGAGTATAATGTAAAGCATCATTTTACATGGAAAGACAAGTCTGAGCCATTTCTCCAATTGTTCCATTGAGGGAACAGTTCTTGGCTTAAAGCATGACTGGGGCCATAGAACTAAAATCAAAATATTGAAATACAAAGCATATAATTTACTAACTCTTACACTGGGATTATGAGTGGTCTATTCTGAAGTGGTTATGGTGATAAAGTGAGATAGCTGTACCCACTTTTTGTGTGTTAGGCTTCAAAGAGCCTCCCAGACTTAATACTTACCATCTGACGAATATTTAAGAAAGTGTAGTCTAAGAGACAAGTCACAAAGGCAGCTGCAACTGTTAAAGTGCCTTTTGCAATGTGCTGCCATCCATTTCGAGCAACTGCCAAATTTGATCTTAGCTTTACTTAGATAACCACACCTTAATATTCCCTACTTGTGTATTATCCCCCCTCAAGCTATCTTTTTGTTAAGTTTATTTTGTTTCAGTATTATGTGGCCTTTACAGCACATCACCTAGCAGTCCGTGATTTCAGTTTGTGTGACCAAGTAGAATAAGGCACTGAACAAGTTAGGAGGTTCATAAACACATTTAAATGTGATTTTAACAACCATCCAGAGCTGGGTTTTCATATTTGGTAGACCTGCATGGAGAATTACACCTTATTATAAAAATTCTTTGAAAACCTAATTCATCTTACGGCTCAGTTTTGAGAAGACACCTTTAGCTGCCGCAGAGGACAGACGGAAGGTTTGGCTCCATGATCCAGTAGGTCCAGACATCCAGAGCAGTCAGGCAGGTTCATCTCATCAGCACCAAATAATCTGCTTTAAAGAGTTAAAGGCCCAGATGACTCTCAATGATCATAACACCTGGATTTACCTACAACCTGAGAAAAAATCCTCCAAATGTGGGCCTTGCAAGCACTTGAAAGAGCAAAACTATTTCTGCAACAGGAGAAGGGATGTGGGGAGTCTTTGCAAAGTCACCTCCCTTTTCTTCTTGAAGAATGTTTGAAGGATTCTGAAAAAGAGAGAAATTATGTAGTGTGCTTATCCAGGGGGCTTATCATATTGTATTAGCACTTACTCATCACATTTAATTAAGATTCCTTTTTAACTGATGTGGAATATTATTAGCTCCATTCATCCCATATCAGTGAAAAGGAATAATAATGGGATGTGATCCTAACAGGAGATGATAGGAAGCTGCTAATGTGACATATATATTGTGGAAGGGAAAGAGTGCTGTGACTGCCAGAGTCTGTTTTGAGGCCTTTGATGTCTTCAGTTTTACAGCCCCATTTTGTGGAAAGTATTACAGTGACAGACATCTCTTAGGCCAGGTTGCTGGTTAACAGCCACGTTGGAGAGAATCAAAATAGACATTGGTTAGCATTTAGTTAATTGGCTTTCAGAGGAGAAGTTTGCAGAGGTTTAGTGATAAACTAGTCAAAGTAGGTCAGCTAAAGGATTTTGTAGGCCTAAATTAATTTTATGTACCTGCATGGTAGAGTATACTTTTAGTGTTGTGAAATCAGTTCGGGATAACAAAACTAAACTAAAGTAAACATTAATAGTACCCTTTCTTCCCCTTTATATATAGAGAAAAGGCCAGTTTCAGGTTTCATCTATAAAATACTGGTAAAATTATCTCTTTATTTGAGATGAAAGCCAGAGAGAGCCAGGAAGCAGGTGTCAGCTCTGATGTTCAGAGCCATCTTCAGCCTCTGAGAGACAAAGAACTGCATTTCCCACTGTCTGAAGCTTTGTGTGTTTGGGTTTTTTTAAAACAGTATCCAAGCAGAAAGCTTTACCCTGTAATCATCTGGCCTGGAGATTGCAATGGTTTGAGCTACTGGGGTGAGAGCCATATGCAAGAGGAATGGTTGAAGTCTGTAGGCTAAACATAGATGATGGAGTAAGAAAGAAAAAATTATCTCTAAGACCATTTCTCATGTGTTCCTGCTCCATTACTGTCCTATCCCTCTAAATGGTGAAGCTCACACATTCATTCATGTTTAAAATAGATGCCTCTAAGAGCACTGACAAAAATGTGTCCCTTTTTCTTTCACTACGACTTCAAGCACCCAATTAGTTGATTAAAATTAGATTCTGCCTTGAAAGGCTAAAATTGATGCTTCAAGTTTCCATAGTTACTGTCTTTCTACTAACTGTGCTCAGTTAAATAGTGGGGATTCTCTCTTGCCTACCAGAACTTGGTTTTGGGAGCTGTGCTGGACTCTCTGCTGTTTGTGCACCAGCAGTAATGTGGACTGTGCTCAGGTAAGGGTACCTGTGGAAGGTTTTTAGAGCTGTAGAGAATGGTACTTGATAAAGTTTTGTTGAGGGTAAGCAGGAGGGAGGGACAGAATTGGAGTCAATTCTCTTAGCAGTGTTCGCTCTCCAAGATGGACACAAATGAAACCAATCTAAGCCTGTCCAGGAAAACATAGAATCATAAAATCATGGCATGGCCTGGGTTGGAAAGGACCTTAAAGATCTTGTTTTCACCCTCCTGCCATGGGCAGGGACACCTTCCACTAGACCAGGCTGTTCAGAGCTCCATCCAGCCTGGCCTTGGACACTTCCAGGGAAGGGGCAGCCACAGCTACTCTGGACAAACTGTGCCAGGGCCTCACCATCCACAGTAAAGGATTTCTTCCTAGTATCTAATCTAAACCTATTCTCTGTCAGTTTGAAGCCATTCCCCTTGTCCCGCCCCTCCAGGCCCTTGTAAATAGAAATCCAATACTAGAACATTTAATCTTGCCTTCCCTTTAAGTAACCTGAAATTTTCCTTCTTTGGGGGATCAATCACAGCCAGCCTTCGAGACGGGGGCTGAGGCAGAAGGTGACTGCAGTGGCTGTAGACAGGAGTCCAAGCGGATCCTGTATCACCCCATAGAAGCAGAGTGGCCCCCAGTGGCAGGAGATGCCTGGAAAGAATGCACGTCCCTGCTCTTGGCCTCCGTTCAACAGCTCATCTAGCAGAGAGCAAGGGGAGGAGGGGGCTGGCTGCCTGCAGGGCACTGTTACAGGCTCCAGCAGCAGCCAGGAAATGCTTCCTCCTTTTCACCTTCACAGCAGGATTTATGATGCTCGGTGAGCCTGTTGTCTCTCACATAAAAGGGCTTGTATGTTAGAATAAAATTATTTTTTATTTAAATTTGACAGAAGACAGTAACCAGAATTGGCTTTCCATAATATAGATTAAGCAGTGCACAGAGATGTTTTGTCCTCCCGACATTCAGAGCTTTGTCTTCTGCAGTGATTTTTGCTCTCTTTACAGTATTTCATGTCCTTATATAACAGAGGCAAACCAGACCCACAATAACAGCCTCCTGAAAATGGTTAGAGTGCCATCCCCGCTCCTGGTCACATACAAAAGATATGAGCCACAAAGCTCCAAAATTTTTGAAGATCTGACTCAAAGTCCACCTTTTTGGGTTGTGTTATCAAGCACTCCTAAAATCAGCCTTCAGCAGAGGTCTGGGTAGCTGCTTGCTGCTCTAGTCATTCAGTTTAGAGCTTTTAAGGACATTTAATTAGGGCATTTAGGCTACATAGCACCTGGTTTGACATGAAAGCAAAGAAAAGCCTTTCCCTTGTGGTAGCAAGACCAACCCACTGCAGGTCTTCAGGGGAACATTGTCCTCAGCCACTGCCCACATCCTTCCCAGATACTGAGGGGCAGAGCAGTCCCCCCAGTTCCAGCTTCAATTTTCCTGCACTACTCACTGCTCTTTACTTTACTGTTTGCATTAAAACAAGGGCAGAATGGCTGGTGCTTTAACTGCCCACACTGTATTGAAAACATATTTACGAGATGAAAATAATTTGGGTTTTTTTGTTTGGTTGATTTGGTTTTGGGTTTGGTCTTTTGGAGGGGGGAGCTGTTCAGTTTTCGGCTATGAACTCTTAAAAACAGACACTGTGAGCCTGCAGACATGGGGAAATATCCCCCCCAAAGATTTTTTTTTTATGTTGCAAGAGTAATGTCTCTCTAATCACCTCTGCCTGCGACACAAACATTCAGTGCTGCATCCCTGCAGTCCAGCATTCGATTAGAGCTGAAAAGATGATGAGGAGCATCCTGGATGTGTGCACATGCTGTCTCAGGGATGCAGCAGATTAACCCTCAGACTGGGCAGGAGAGGGTTAAGATTCTACCTGTGGGAGCTGGACTGGGCACAAGTACAGCAGTAGAAGCATATTACCTGAGAAAGTTGATATTTTTATGGGAGGAAAAGCCTCTTTTAGCCAAAGAAGAGTGAGAGGAGCTGCAGACACCGTGCTCTGTTTGCTCCTTCAGCAGCTGCGAGAAGCCGTTTACCCTGGGCTGTGCTCTGGCCACAGCAGGCTGTGGTAGCAAGCAAATCAAATTATGCTTTCATATATCTCAGAATATGCTGGCAGAGCTATTTGATAGCTGAGACAATTACTTTAATACAGCCATGTAAGATTGGGTTTTTATAATGAGGTAAATAATCTCTATTTAAATTAATTGTCAGTGTCGGCGTGGACAGTAACTTGAGAGTGAGCTGGAAGTGACCTCCGTGCCCACCCCCTGCTTTGTGCCTGGATGTTGGAGCAGTGGGGGGTTACAAATCTCCCACAACATGTGTGCTGTAATTACCCTGTTTAATGATACTGACTTTAAACCCAAGCATTGGATTAAAGCTACAGGCTCCTTGGTGGGGAGAAGTTTCCATTTTGTTCATTCCTCCTGATTCATTAATGCAGAACAGGTCAAAGAGATGGGAGGGCAGAGAGTGAGAATTATTTGGGTTTTTGTTTGATATTCCAATTTGACAAAGTCGTTAGAGATGGTTGGGATTGTTTGGCAAAGTGATAGTTTAAATGGTTCCGTTTTATTCTGATGGAATAATTTTTCTGTCTTTCAGTTCTATATCTGTCATTTTATCATGCTGATGATGGATTTTATTCTCTTTCCTTTTTTTGTGGGTTTGAGTTTTTGATTTGTTTTGTTTTTCAGAAAAAAAAAGGAAAGATTAAATGGGCTTTTTAATCCCAAAAAGGCTTAGGGATGATCAGTGAAGCCAGAATGTCCAAATGACACAGAGAGGGTTTTTCAGTGCACGCTGTTTGCATTGGATGTGCTTGTTTCAGACTCTTTATCATGGTGAATATTCATTAAGCCTGCAAGAGGCAGAAGCTGCAGTCGGTACAGCATCAGCGGAGGAGGCAGGGAAGAGAGAAATCAGGTTAATGACTAGCTTTCCCTGCAGTTTGCTTCCTGCTTATTGCCTGATCTCAGTTTTAAATAAATTCATTTAATTAATGTGTTTTGCTACTTTGACCTGCGGACAGAAGGGGCTGTGATTAATGAGGGAGTATTCCGAGTCTTACAGTGTCTTTAGCCTGCATGTTCTGCTGTCTAGAAAAAGAACATTGAAAAACGTTTCCTTTAAATTTAATATTAATGGAAGTTTTGATTGAAAGCGTTTATCTGAATTATTTTCTGATTCCATGAGCTACCAAATTTTTAGAGACAGGGACAAAGTGGTGAGTGGGGAGGGGTGGAACAGAGTGAAAACAAGCTGCTGTCTTGGCTGAGCATGTCACACAGTCAAACGTGTCTCTGCAGGGAGACAGAGCTGCACAGAAATGCTTTCCTCTTCTCCCCCTTGAGCAGGGGCACATCTGTTCTAACATGAGTTAGCCCTCTTCTGACAAAGGTTCTTTAAGAAAGCAGCAGAGGCATAGGAGGTAGAGACGATGTACACGACACTCAGAATATACGGGCAGCTCGCATTATGGGAAGTGAGCACCACCTGTTCTTAGTAAACACCAGATTGGAGCTGTGGGGCTATACAGGGTCAGGAAAAATACATGTGGCCTCCCCAAAAGCGAGAAAAATGTCAGTGAGATACAAACTGCAGGCCTGATGGGATCGCCCAGACCTGATGGGATATTGATTCCTGGGCTGAGTGATATGTTCTGTGAGCCGACATTTTGCCCCAAATTTATAAAACATCTCAATTTCAGACTGTTTGTACCCATCGCTCAGCATTACCTTTCAGCTTGGATGGTTTTACAAGCTGATGAAAGCCAGCCTTTCAATTGAGTGAATTTGCAAATTCCACGTCTGAAAAGACAGCACCTTAAATCTCAGTGACAGACCTGCACTGTGGAGTTCTGCACCAGAGGTTCTGAGCTGTACTGGTGTCCTTGCTGTCATAACTAAAATGTGGCCTTTTAAGGGGTAGAAATGATGCAACCTTAAGAATATGGCTGTGCTCTCCCAGGCATTTCTGGAGAGAAGATGCCAATGCCTACCCAAGTGAAAATACCATGAAAGGATTAGGGCTGAGGAAGTTTCAAGCAGTTGCACAGAATTTTTTGGGGCTGTCACTGTTAAAGAGATTAGTTTCAAACTTCTTCTTTTTTCCGAAATACTCTGGCATGGTCATTAGTACAACACCCGCTGAGCCACGGTGCTGCTTACCTGGCTCCTGAGGGTAGAATTCAGCTCCTTTTTCACTAGCTACCCAAAAGTTAACTGTCTAGTGTAAATTATCTGGTTGGGCTTTATCTGTAAAGAACCAAAGGTAATACAGCTCCAGCAGAGAGAGGAGAGGAACAAAGAAAATTCAGAATTTTTTTACAGAATCATTTAGGTTGGAAAAGACTTCCACGATCATCGAGTCCAACCTTTGACCGATCACCACCTTGTCAACCAGACCAGAGCACTGAGCGCCACGTCCAGTCATTCCTTGAACACCTCCAGGAATGATGACTCCACCACCTCTCTGAGCAGCCCCTCCCAACTCTTTACAACCCTTTTTTGTGAAGAAATTCTTTCTGATGTCCAACCTGAATCTCTCCTGGTGCAGCATGAGGCCATGTCCTCTTGTCCTGTCACTGGTTGCCAGGGAGAAGAGGCCAATCCCCACCTGGTGACAACCTCCTGTCAGGGAGTTGTAGAAAGCCGGAAGGTCTCCAAAGAGAGTGATATGGTCTCCAATGCCTCTAAAACCAAGCGTTTAAACCAGGTGGCTTGAACTGCCTTCTGAGGGTGCCTGTGTCTTTACAGACCATAGCATGAATTAAATTAGACATGGTAGACTGGATGCTTACATTTCTGGTGGCTGAATTTAGAAAAGGGGTGCCTAACTCTAAGAAAAACAAATGTAGGTACCTACAGGTTAAATTCTAGGGACCTGGTTCCTTGTAGGTGTCTGGGCTTCCTGCACAGAGCATGGGTACCCCTGAAAAACCCATGTGCTGAGAGCAGGACTGCCTGGAGCATGCAAGCGAGGATCACTGAGGTGACACAGCTCAGCTGCAGCCTGTTCCCTTTCTGGAATCTTGGAGACTATGAGATCCACATAGAATCATGGAATGGTTTGGTTTTGAAGGGACCTTAAAGCTCATCCAGTTCCAACCCCCTGCCATGGGCGGGGACACCTTCCACTATCCCAGGTTGCTCCAAGCCCCGTCCAACCTGGCCTTGGACACTCCAGAAATGAGGCAGCCACAGTTTCTCCGGGCAGACCTGACCCTCTAGATCTGACATTGTGTAGGAAATCAGGTGTTTCAGAGCAATTAGGGCTTCTTGAACAAGTTCCTATTGACCGGGATTTTTATGTTTTTCGAGTCCTGTGAGAGGTAGAGGGCTACAATACATGACCAGTAAATGCCTCTGGAAGAGAAAAAAAAGTTAGCTGTGCACCATAGCTTATTCCTTACAGCTTTCAGATAGGCGATTTGAGGATATGGAGGTTTTTTCTGTGTAAGTCTGCCTGTGCATTTCAGACAGTAGTCACGGGACGGAAAAAGAAGTATTTTGAAAGACAGCCTAGAAGTCCTTTCATGCCAGCTAAATATGTGACCTACTCAACTGCAGAGTCTCTGCTGCTCTGGGTTCCATTTAAAGTCTACTGAGACATTTGTATTTCGGTGAGAGTAGGAAAGGGATGGGGTGAAAAGTTCATCTCCCATTTTAGCTTGCAGACACACAGGCAAAGAAGCAGGTGCAGCCTAGATTTTGGGTTCTGCTGCATGCAAGCATTTAAAAATTTAATTATTTGGTCATTGAACGTGAAGTCTGAAGTATTCTTTGAGAATAAAAGAAAAGGTCCAAAGTAATCCTAGAAGTTACCCCAGGAAACAACCAGACTCTGAGCTTTTCTGTATGAACTCTGGCAACCCTCCCTCTGTAGCTGTAGGAAGAAGTGTAATGTTTTACATTAAATGTTCTAAATATAACGAGTGGGTTTATTTTATTTAGATTTTCCTCTTAAGTTTAATAAAGAAATTTGAAGCGTTCAATTAAAGATGCAGAAAATATGCAAGAGAAGTACAACTAATCCCATTAAATATAAAATAACACAGAAGTAGAAAGCTTTTGTTGTTGAATTCCTGCTGATAAGAAACAGAAGAGATGTTTAAGGAAGCCTTGGAAACTAGGTAGTAAATGACATTTATCCTTGATCTGAAATGCCTGAACATACAACATTGTTAGCACAGCTGAACTGTGACCTTCCAGCCTGCCAATACAGATAAACACACATGTTACCAGGTAAATCAAGCAGAAGAGAAATTTCCTGAGGACTGGTGAAGCCCCACTCGTAGGAAATGATGGCTATTAACTCATCAGATTCTGTATGTCTCTGTCTTTTGTATGCAAGCTCTCCACGTAGCAGTAAGGGTAATTAGTTTCCTTTGGCTTAGTGAGTATTAAGGAGTATCAAAATGCTTATTTTGTATGGACAACGAACATATTCGGGATCTGGGACAAAACCACACATAAGTGCAAGCAAACCCCCATCGTCTGACAGAATCCTGATTCCAGGGTCGGTGTGATGGGTTTGTTGTGTTTGGATGCACGAAGCCACATGTTTTTGTGACAAATATTGCTAACTTCATCTGGTGAGTTGATTTCCCTAGGCAGAACTGGATTAAAGGGTCGGGTTCCTGCTCTCAATTACATTTCAGTAGTGCAGATGTGTTTGTGCACCCCATTAGTCCAGCAAGAGATTTCAGGCAAGAGATTTCATGCAGGAGATTCCGTACCTCAGGGATACTCTGGATTCCTGCACATTACTGTATTTGTGTGGTAAAATGGATAACATTAAGCCATTGTCATTGTCCCGTGTCCTGTGTCCAGCCTAATAAGTTGATCAGAGGGCTGGAGCACCTCTCCAGGAAAGGCTGGGAGAATTGCGTTTGCTCAGCCTGGAGAAGAGAAGCTTCAGGATGACCTCATTGGCTCTTCCAGTACCTGAAGGGAGTCCACAAGGAAGATGGAGAAGGACTATTTACAAGGGCCTGGAGTGACAGGACAAGGGGAATGGTTTCAAACCGACAGAAAGTAGGTTGAGGTTAGATATTAGGAAGAATATAAGGTGAGTGTGGTGAAGCCCTGGCACAGGTTGCGCAGAGAAGCTGTGGCTGCCTCATCCCTGGACGTATTTAAAGCCTGGTTGGATGGGCCTTGGAGCCACCTGGTCTAGTGGACGATGTCCACGAGGACAGGGGCTGGAACTGGATGATATTTGGGGTCCCTTCCAACACAGGCTGTTCTATCACTTTATGTTTCTGTGCTCACATCAAATGGCACAGCCGTACACTGCTGTTCCAGCTGTGCTGTGGTGGCCCTGCAGCCCACAGAGTTTTGTCACCCTGTACTCTTTGAAGTAATTTTTCTACTATTCACTGCTACAGAGTTCTCCCCAGCCAGAGCAAAGGTGGGTCAAACATGATTTGAGGTCACCTTCAGCTGTCTTTTTCCTGCCAGGAACAGAAAAAGAGCAGTGGGTCTGGGCAAATGTTTGGAATGCATATTGTGTGGGCTTGTTGGGAGAAAGAGAGGATTTATTTGTCAAATAGGGCTTAATTTATTATGTGCAATATGAAAGCTCACATTTTTGTATTGCGGTAGAAAGTTGATTAATAATTTGGAAAAAGGCCAAGACACACAATTTCCACCTTTGTAATTTATCATCTCAGAGAAACAAAAGTGATATAAAAGGTACCTGAGCAAAACAATTTATTAAGCAGAAATGAAAGCTGGTTCATATTAATGCATTTATTATGAAAGGACTTTCTAGGACATTGTTGTTACTTACAGGAAACATGTAAAAGACCATGGGAAATTTACAGAAAAGCTACGACTGATAAAATAGAGGAACTTTTACATTAATAATAACTTCAAAAAAGCTATTTGAGACTAGAGAGGTTGAGGTCACTAAAACAACATCGGCAGTTCCTGGAAAGAACATAAAGTCAAAACTTCTTCATCATTAAATACAATCTTAGGGGGAAAAGAAGTGTATAGCCTCTTCTGGTTCTTGATTAAACATTGCATTGTAAAAGCAGTCACATCACGCCCACTTGCCATGGAGGTCCAAAAATGCCAAAGATTCCGTGTGCCAAACCTCTTACAAAGAGGGTCTCAGAGACCGTTCCGATGTGTTGTGTAAACACATTTCTTGGACTCTGTAGCATGGATGTTCTGCCTCACTACAGAAAAGCTTAAAAGAGGAATCATGCTTCCCAGACATCTTTGTTTTGCTGCCAGGCAGGAGAAAGGTTATCAAGCAGCAAAATACGTTTTTTCAGCTTTTGAAACTAAAAGGAGAGCCTTGTGTCTGCACGCACCACACACCATTTATTTCATAAACCAGAAAATTTTACAAACAACATAACAGAAGATGAAGAATCATTAAAGAATAAGAAGTACAGGAGCTGCTAAAGTTAATACAGCACCCTCCATTACGGCTGCAGGGGTACAGAGCAGCCAGTACCAGATGTTTGCTGGCAAAACATTGGGGATCTCCCTCTAGACTGTCTGCTTTGTTTTCTCTTCCTGCCCTCTTTAACCAGCAGGAGACCTAGGACTTGTCAGTTTCTTCTCCCCCACCCAGTGCCCCTGCCTCCCCTTCCAAGGGACATGGAGTCCCTCTGAAATTGTTTTCCAATGCAGTCCCCACCTCCTTCTTTACCCCAGACATCTTTATCTCTTCAGCTGGACAGCTCTGATACATGATGCTGAGACTTACTCAGATCAGTGGTATTGGAATTGTTTGTGTGGTGGTGTGAGGATTTGTGTGTGGCTTAGGAGTGTTACAAGGGTGAGAGTCCCATGTTTTCTTACTGCACTTTTACGGTGTAGGTAAGAAAGTTTTCATCTGATTTGAGGGCTTTAGCATCAGTGCATAAACATTGAGCTTTCCCCTGATCACAGTTTAAACATGTAACATAATACATTAAAATAGATACGCTGTTCCTATTCAAAATTGGGAGTTATGTAAATAACAGCAAATGTTCAAACTTTAAAAGAACAGAAAACAACCAAGTCTTAAGGCTTTTTCTCATAGGAAAACCTAATTCTGTTGCATTTTATTATGCTAGAAAATTGTCCTTGTCAGAGCAACATACGCAAACATTTCAATCTGATTAACTCAATCTAATCAAAATAATGGAAATAGAATTAAAACTTGCTTCATACTGCAAGCTTGAAACTGGGGATAGAACTTCACTTTATGTTTGCCTGTATAAAATACTGTGATCTAGAGAGATAATGGGGATATTCTATGCTTCTGTGAGGACCATGAATATTTCTGAGACCAGATTGTGCACCCTGATGGAAGCAGTCCTGCAGTGTCTCTGCCCAGGCAATTCAGTTCACTCCTGGTTTTGCTCTAGGGCCATGTCTGCTGCTCAGCCACATTGCATCCGTACCTACATACAAACACACATGCTGGTTGGCCTCAGGTTCCTCTCTGGGATGCACCAACTCAGAATCACACATGGTTGGAAGGGACCGCAGCAGCTCATCTGGTCCAACCTCCCTGTTCCAGCAGGGTCATTCCAGAGCACACAGCACAGGATTGCATCCAGGTGGTTCTGGAATGTCTCCAGTGAGGGAAACCCCACAACCTCTCTGGGCAATCTGTTCAGTGCTCAGTCACTGCACAGTAAAGAAGTTCTTCCTCATGTTCAGGTGGAACTTCCTGGGCATCAGTTTCTGTTACCTCTTGTCCCATTGCTTGGCACCACCAAGCAGAGCCTGGCACCATCCCACCCTCTTGACCCCCTCCCTTCAGATACTCTTTCCCTGCATGAGGATTCCTGGACACATCCAGCACAGGATGGTTTGCTAAATACCCACCTGGATGTGCATAATGCCAAGGCTGTCACCCCCTGTCCTGGCCACTCTTCTAACCCTGTCCCAAAAGACTCAACACTCTCAAATATACCCTTTGGCAATGCATGTGCTTGTGTTTCCTGCTATAAAACACTACAATGGGCTGCATCACAGCGATCTGTTACTCCAAACACTTCAAATGCAAGAGAACAAAATGGGATCTAGAGCCTGTTGGGCGGAGCAGCACATGGAGTGAGTCAGTGCATGCAAACACTGAGCAGACTGGACAAGAACCAGTGGATAACCCCCAGATGAGCAGCCAGGCAAGCGAGAGTCACTGTAGGCTGAAGCCAGAGCTTTCAAACAGAAAGCTGCTGCTCACTGAGTGCTTGTGTTTAAAGATGCTTTAAGCTTTTCTTGCTGTTTTGACTTTTTCAGAACCTGAGGCGGGAGAGGTGTCCCCCCCAGTGGGAGCGGGTGTGAACAGCAACAGCTGGACCTTTAAATTTGGACCGGGCAATTCCAAACAAGGTGGTCCTGGTGAGTTGCCAGACAAATTCATTATCCCAGGATCTCCTGCAATCATCTCCATCCGGCAGGAGCCACCAAACAGCCAAATTGACAAAAGTGACTTCATAACCTTTGGCAAGAAAGAAGAGACCAAGAAAAAGAAGAAAAAGAAGAAGGGAAACAAGACTCAGGAGAAAAAAGAAAAGGGCAACAGCACCACTGAGAACAGTGACCAGTGAGGGAGTTATACTGAAAAAACCCTCTTAGCCAGTTTTTGTAATAATGGCAGATTTCTCCTATGTAGCAAATCCCAACTTCTTCCTACTGTTAACAAATTTCCTGTACGTACAGACTTGAGAAAATCAGCAGGAAATTCAGTGTCTGTCTAAATTGCTTAACAGGTTTTGTCTTAAAAGCTTTATTAAGTCTGGTGTTAACTCTTTTTCTCCACTCTGGCTTGTTTTCAGAATCTAAAAAGCAGACACAAGTTTCCTTTCTCCTACGCCGAAAAGGAGAATCTTCACAGTACAGCCAGTGAGAGGTTGGACTCTGCACTGTGGTTCCTGTGCTCCTGTCTTGATGACACTTACAGGACAGGTTTAAAAGTTTTAATGTTGTGCACCCTCTATCTGATTGGAAATATTTGTGTGCAGATGTCAGCTAGGTGATATGAGATCAGATTATAAAATGCAAGAAGAGCTGGTAAATATGCAACAGAGGAAACACCTAATGAACACAAATGTTCAAAGATGTTCAGGCTGGGGAGGAAATGTCTGAAAGGAGATGAGCAGAGTTGTCAAATCTTGAGAAGTCACTGTGTGGAAATACTGACTCCTATACATGACGTATTGTACACACTGCTTCAAATGAAACCTCACATTTACAGCTCTTTAAGAGACCATAAATTGTATCTCTTTACCGAGCAAGCCATTGGAAAAATTGTCCCTTAAAGCCCTGCATTACCCTGGTAAGTCTAGCCCTCAGAGTGTGAGAAGGGCTGGGCTGACATCCCAGGAATGTAACTGTGATGCTCTGTGTCCCTATTTCCACATTATTTTGCACATTATGTCTCTGAAAAGGTCAGAGTTTTTCCACGACACTTATGCAAAAGAGAGAAAAAAGTAACATTAACTATGCTATTTGTTATTTGAGATATTTATTTATAAAGAAATATAGCTGTAAATGTTAAAGAAATATGATGCCCTTTAACCCAAACAGAAGTCAATCTAGAGCCATTATAAATTACAATTGCTGCTATTAAAGTGCTTTAGAAAAATTGCCTGAAACATCTGTGTTATATCGGCCACTTGCCAATAACAGCTTTATTCTGTCGGGTGACTTGGGGGCTGCCTCTTGCATGTATTAATACAAGAGTATCTTCTCTTTTTTTTTTTTTTGCATTATTCTGCACTTTGAATACACCTTTGCAAACAAACTGTCCTGATATGAAGAAGCAGAAGCAAACTCCTCACACAAATGGATTTACTAACCTGCTAGCTCTGTGCAGTACCTTGGTGTTACCTCCCACACGACCTTTTCTGATTTTAGTTTTACTTTTCTATGAGATTATGAATTTCTGACCCTACTAACACTCCTTATGTAAAATTCAAGTACTGTATGTATGCTGTATGCTCTTATAAGAATCCTGAAATATTTATTCTGTGCTTGTGTATGTGAATGTCAATGCAACTATTATTAGAGTGGACTTTAAGCTTTACCGTTGAATGTAAATTCATTATTTCTTTTTTGTACACTTGTGAAAAAGTGGAGTAGTGTTAATTTTTTAAGCCACTGTTGATTATCAGTTTTTTTGTGTATGAAACACAAGTAAAATATCTTTCTTAAACCAAGCCATGCATGCATTTTGGGATTTATTGGTAAGAATCTGTGAAGCTGAAGTTCTGTGAATTACTGAGGGTATAAATGGAGTACTGAATGTGGTTGAGGATGTGGATATAAAACCAATACATGTATTTTTAAATAGAATATAGCTGATGAGGGAATTCCAAGGAGTTTTCTACATTATTGTACATTCACAGAATAAAGCTCAAGTGTCGTGTTAATTGGAACTGTGTAAGAAACTACATAGCTCTGAAATTTCTAACAGGCCCTTTAATCTAGGATCAAAGAGAACAACTGGATTTCTTGAGACGTGTCCTGGATGTTTTAAGTTTCCAAACTGCTGACAGTTCAGAATAGAACAATTCCTATTCATTTTTAAGAACCTGCAGCAAGTCTTAAAACATCACAGAAAAGCTCTAATAAAAGAATTCATATCTCAAAGCATGAACCACCAATGGCCTCATGTGGTCTATTTAGAGTTTTCTTTTGTTACCAGTCTAATTTTACTGGCAATAAAAAGGTGCTACTCAAGAAAGAGAATCCTTGATTCACTTTTAAAGGCTAGACAAGAGGAAAAAACTTAAGCTTTGGGGAGGGAACTGTTCTTTTATGCAGATGTGCTATGCAAGGACATTTAGATGTATTTTTTTTTAATTTGGTGACTAATCCAACAGCTCCCAAAACGTTCATCAACTGTAGTTACAGCGGTAGCTTAAACACACAGAAGAATACTGTTGTTTTGTATTCATCATAAAGTAGTTCTCTCAATGCCTCTGGCAAAAATTCAGTACAAAGATTTAATTCTTACAGGAATCTTCTGCATTTGATTATTTTTAGATTCTAATTGAATATTTGTTTTTCTTTTGAGTGCTTGCATTTTCCCCTATGCAAGCCAGTCTGATTCATTCATTTTTCATCAGTGGCTATACACAGCTGGTTTTCCAAGGCTTGCATCTATTAGAATGAACCAAGAGCTGCAGTATGTCTCCAGTTTGCTGGTTTTAACACAAAATTGCATTTACCAATGCTGCCTTTGTTGCAGGTGCTTACTGCAGGGGAACTGTATGCTTGTGTGCCTTGGGAGACAAAACATAATCTGAAGATAATCATTCCAGCATGATTATCAATGTTGATAGTCATTCCAGTATGGAGAGCTGATAGAACAGAGAAAAAACTCTCAGAGGAGAGGAGGAGCTCTTGCTGGAATTGTGTGAAAAGAGACTGGATTGCACTAGGAGGATATACATTCCACACATTCACTCTGTTTTCAGAAGACTGAATCAGGCACCTCAGCTGATTTTATAAAGATTTTTCCTTATTTGAACCCTGTAGGACAACTGGAGTGCTGATATGTATGGTGAAATTTGGCTATTTCATAACTAATATACAAATTATACCAGTGACATCCTTGATTTGGGGCGTCCAGGAGGAGGAGAAACCCTTGGCAAGAAGTATGTTTGGAGGACCAGGGGTAGGTCGGGGTGGAATCTGCACGTTCCACCACAGTTTAGGCGTTACTGTTTTAACACCACACAACAATGGAAATTGAGAACCAGTGGTGGACAATAACAGCACAAATTAAGAAACAAAAATTTCTTTAATCCTTCTGCTGACAGTGAAACGAGCACGACAAAATACACTGCAGAGTTTGCTAACAGGGAAATCACAGTTTTGGGGCTTTTTGCCACTCAAACAATTTACGTCTTTCAGGATCCATACGTACTTTCTGTGAGCATGTTGTCCTTGGAAGTCTGGTTTCCATGCATACAAGACCAGTGATCAACACTATTTGGCTTTTATAACAATGAACCTGAGTTATGTTGTATATTAATTACATCCTGTCATTAAAAAAATATCTCATTTTACATTAGGCTTCTAAGACTTAGTCTTGTGCAGTTTCTTTCTGCTCAGTACTTGGGTCATTGCACATCATACAAGGGGATCTGATTAAAAGTTTTCCAATCATCTCACATAAGGGGAAGAACATAGAACCCAAAATGCATTTCCCAAATTTCGTATATGAAGATCAGTCATGGAATTCATTGCCCGTAGTGTTGATACCTTTTAGAATCTTCTTTCATTTCCGCTTCTTCTTCACTCATTTGATGTGTTTCAAGACCTGCTTGTGTCAACAACTGGGTAAAATAAAACAGGTACAATTTTCCTTCCATATCCAGTTCTCCCCTATCTGCAGTTTTGTGGATCTCATGTAAAACAAGTTTAAGGAAGGAGCTGAGCCATTATCTTCATTTGAGTCCTAAAGAATGAGCAGGTCCCTCGGTTTTGCTGTTATTTAATTGCTTAGAAACAACTGACTATTCCTTAACACAGACACTTTTTTAAGACAGTGCCAAGAGTCCTGTGTTCTGTTAAGGGTCCTGTATATATGCAGAAATATCACTTTAATCAAAAGTTTGGCTTTGATAAGTGAGTGTACCCTGAAGTCCTTTGGTTTCTTCCTTTACAAGTCTCTGAAGGAGAAAAGAGTGAACAGCTGAGCAGTGCTTTGGTATCACACATAGCTGAATCCACATGAAGCAAATAGATACTCTGGAAAGTAGAGCTGAGGGCTCCAAGCACGGCAATAATAAATCGTGGATGTGAAGGGCTTCATGTGGTGGCTGGAATCATATCAGAAGCTGTATTAGACTCACACATGCGTGAGTGGCTGGCTTGGCTGCACCGAAACTGAACAGAGAATGCATAGCACAGCTCTGACAGAGTAAATGCTTTATCACATTGTACTGACCTTGCGCAGGTTAAACCAGCATGCTATGGAATCAATATTGGTAGCATATACATTAATTTTCCATTAGCTCTGCATATGGGGATGCTGTACTCTCTACTCTCCTGGGTTCATTCTCCTCTCTGTGGATCCCTAGAGGGATCCCTGGAGGATCCAGTGATGCCGCTCTGCTTTTGCAGGGTGGGGGGGTGTGTGTATCCAAGCATTTACAGAGAAAGACCCATATCCTGGGCTCATCCCACAACATGGCCATCAAGAGAGGGGATTCTGCCCCTCTGCCCCGCTCAGGTGAGACCCCACCTGCAGAGCTGCCTCCAGTCCTGGGATCCCAGCACAGGAAGGACCTGGAGCTGCTGGAGAGAGTCCAGAGAAGGCACCAAGATGAGCAGAGGGATGGAGCAGCTCTGTTGTGAGGAAAGGCTGGGAGAGCTGGGATTGTTCACCTGGAGAAGAGAAGCTTTGGGATGACCTCATTGTGGCCGTTCAATACCTGAAGGGAGCTGACAAGAAAGATGGAGAGAGACAATTTACAAGGGCCTGGAGTGACAGGGCAAGGGGAATGGCCTCAAACTAAGAGATTGTCAGTTTAGATTACATGTTAGGAAAAAATCTTTCCCTGTGAGGGTAGTGAGGCCCTGGCACAGGTTACCCAGAGAAGCTGTGGCTGCCCCATCCCTGGAAGTGTCCAAGGCCAGGCTGGACAGGGCTTAGAACAACCTGGGACAGTGGAAGGTGTCCCAGAAGGTTTCCCTGCCCATAACAGAGGATTTGAACTAGATCGTATTTAAGGTCCCTTCCAACCCAACCCATTCTATAATTCTATATATAAAAATCTGGGATGTGGTTATGTACAGAACACTTCAATACCCACTGTGAGTGATAATACTGCTCAGGTATCATGAAAATCTGATTTTTCAAAGTGGTTCTACTATGGTGACATTAGGCACCTACTTCTAGAATATTTGTAGTTCAGGTGCCTTATGCTGGCTTAGAGAACTAATGAATGAAATCCTTCAGCATGAAGTACCACAGAATTATCTCTGCCACATGGTGAGAAGAGCGTATCTTACACGGCACCATGGATTCCCTTTCATATCCCAGGACTGCCTCCATGAAATCACTCTGACACAGGTATTAACATCAAAAGATGACAGAGATGTGGTGAAGTAAACATCTCTCAGAACACCACACAGCTTGAAGATATTAAAAATGTTTGCCTGCCAGTGGTGCCCAGAGCTATGTCACTGTTGTCTGCAAAAAGACAGCAAGTGGCTCATCCACGTTTAAGAACTGATGTCTGAAGCATATTACAAAACAGACACGCTAGGCTTGAAAACTAGATTTTAAAACCGAGGCCCTGACAGAGAGTCAGAGGTACTAAGCTGGCCTTCATACCAAATAGAGCAGCCCTAAGTCTGTTGTCACTCCCACTCCTCAGCTTCCTTGTTCCTTCTTTGTGGTGGGGGGACAGGTGGGAAGCAGGACATGTCCTGAAGAGGTAACCCCATTTATGCTGCCAGGTGGGAAATGTTATCCTCCAGGCATGCCATAGCAATAGACACATAAACGGGGTGTTGGGCACACCTATGGGGCACAGTGTTAGGTGAAGGGTGACCATGTCACTGATGTGCCATCCCAGCAGGAGCCATACCTGAACCTCCTACCAAATGTGAGACCCTGAAGGGCTCCCTGGGAGCTCAGTAGTGGGTAGTGCATCAGTGCAAGGGCATCACCCGTGATTTCAGGCTCCAGCACTGAGATGGGATAACATTAGAGCAGGCCCCAGCAGCCCCCTTCCAGCTCCTTTGGCAATATTTTATGGACACTTCAAGTGCCTTGGCACCACTTGAGCTGCACTGAGGAGAATTAGAAAGTCCTTGCCCATTAATTACAGGAATGGTGCTGCACAACAAGCCTGACGTAATAATTGTTAAAAGACATCAATCACAGCCACCCTAGACTTTTAATCCTGCAATAGTTTTCGTGTTAGATAAATCCTTCAGCTTTTCTGGGGCTCAAATTCTACTCAGTTCAGCTTCAGTGGGAACAATGTGTGTGGTTCTGGGGGAAGCTAGACTGAAAATATCCTAACTAAGCCCCTAGTGTATATTAGCCCCCCTCGAGGGAGGCATGAATCACTCCCTACCTTGAAGAGCTTCCTTCTGTAGGTGTTTCAAGAGTCCCACCTGAAGTGTCTCAGGTGTGGAGTGGTGTGCTAAGCAATTACAAATCAAATCAAACCATCTCTGTTCATTAGGACTTAAGGCCTTCCATACCTTCCCACTCCCACCCCCAAATTATCTACACTGTAAAAGCCTTTACTGACTGATGTCCAACTTCCTCATCATCAGCTATGGTGCAGACAGCCTTAGGCTCAATGAGGACCCAAGACTTCATCCTGTGGGCTGGCATAAGAGGCTCAGGAACTGCCTAGAGCAGCTTTTTCAACCTGGCTCTTCCCAGATGCTGTGAACCCCAACTGTGAGCAGTTTCATCTAGCACCAGGCCCACACGGTGACAGGATAAGGGGCTTAACTTTGCTGAACTTGCTCTCCCCTTTCACCTTCAGTGTAGGTTTCCTGAGGGGTATGCTAGGTAAGGGACAAGCCTAAAATAATGAAAAATCTAGCCTAGAATCTGTTTGTCTTCTTACATGCTTAAAAGGGGATTATGCAACTCTTAGGTTCTGACATTTGAGAAAATGATCCACCAAGCTCCTGATGGGTAATAAATAAAGAGGATCTGCCTAACCCCAAGGGTGTGTAAATTGAGTTAGTCCAGCTGCTTGTAGACTCAGAAAGTTCTTTGCAGAAATATAAGCAGCCACCAAGCATCACAAAAGCTACCTTAATCTTTCCAAAGGCACGTGTAACAATCTCTTGTTAATCTACTTCAGTGCAGTCACAATATAAATGTAATCCTGGACATGAGCGGCATCTCACCCTGAAGGGTGACTGCACTGAAAACAGCAGGCACAAGTATCTCCTTCTGTTCTCA
The DNA here is from genome assembly GCA_013397775.1 of Eulacestoma nigropectus. Taxonomy (NCBI): domain Eukaryota; kingdom Metazoa; phylum Chordata; class Aves; order Passeriformes; genus Eulacestoma; species Eulacestoma nigropectus. The sequence continues at coordinate 88,828 of VZTE01001149.1, forward strand.
AGGAACAAATGACACAAAAAGGTGAAACCAGTTTTATTTTATCCTCAGGCTCCCTTCATATACACAAGGGTAGTTCTCAGCTGGCCACATTGAGTCAGATTCTGACCAGAAGCACAAGCAAAGAGAGATTTATTAGCTAGAAAGTGATAAAAGTGTTATGTGACTGAATTCTTTTACAACATTGGAAGGCACCAGAGATTCAAAGTGTGACAGGTCAGCCCAGGTCACTAAATGCACATACTTTCAGTCACAGGAAGTGGCTAGTCTGCTTATAGAGCTGCTAATGGCCCCCTGGGTCAAGCAGGCTTTCACAAATGCACAGCCCATATCATCTTTAAAGCTGTCAAATATGCTGTTGGGCTCATGGCAGGAACTGCTGACCTGTGAGTTATATTGCTCCATTTTTTTAGTATGCAAAAAAAAAATTAAAATTCCTCTGAAGCATCTTCGCTTAGGCCCTTATTGTGCCCTGCTGGGCCCCCCCTGTGAACCTGTCAAGCCATGTAGGTTCATTCATTACCATGCACACAGGCTCCTGCAAAGCAGCCTGGAAGTAACAGGAGATTGCAGTGCTATAATGCCAAAGCCTTCACAGCCTGATCAATATTGATGGTGCAGTTCGTTCTGCATTGATTAACTTCCAGAGCAGAACCCCTAGAGCAAGCGAGTTTTGTAGTGAAGCACTGCTGCCACCGTGTCTGCCAGAACCGTGCAGCTGTGAGAGATAATAAATGGGTCACAGGCAAACTGCAGGTGTGTGTGCAGCCCAGATGTTACACTGGGCAATGAGCACTTACAGGAGGGCTGCATGCCCCACAGGGTCATTTATGTTCTGCAAAGTCTTGTCCTTCCCCTGCAAGAGATTTGTACCAAAATCTCTTTAACCCCAGGGGCACTTGTCGATGCTCCCTGACCTCAGTGTGTGAGGACACGTGTACACTCCACCATATATGTCTGTGTTGTTGGCTGTAGGTGCCAGTGGGCTTTGGGCTGCTGGTACCTGCTCTATGTAAAGGCATAGGGCTGGCTTCGAAATCCATACATGCAGCTAATCACTGGTGGCATTGCGGTGGCAAATGGGATAGATTTTTAGATAGAAAACCTGATGCTCACCACAGGGCAAATAATGATTTGGTTCATCCCACCCTGAAAGATCCCAAGTTTCTTCATGCCTTTGCAGCTGGGTGAGGTCATTTTCTCTGCTCTGGTAAGTTAGCTCAACCACAAATCCTGTGGCCTTTTTTAAATGTGTGGAGAAAAGGACATCTTCCTGTATTGTCTACGTACTTCCTTCTCCTCCCCTACTCCAGCTCCTCTAAAGGGCAGAACTGGGCATATTCAGCAAGACTGGATTTCTGCCCATGTCTAGACACACATTTAAAATGACAAAACTGTCCAAACACTTCCTGTCTAAGCCCATCGTGTTGGCTTCTCTTCTGCTCTCCTACCCACCCACCTACCCCAAGTTCTGTTCGAGAAACCTCATTAAAATGCTTTGAAATGCCATGTCCCTCCTTCCTGTCAACAGATGGCTCATGGTTTTTTAGCTGTTTGTAAATTTGAGTGGCCAGTGGCTGACACAAAACAGCAAGTCAAACATCCCCAAACTCCACCAACCCAATCCTTCCCTGGAAACACTTACACATCCAGGACAATCCCAGCTGACGTGCTCAGCATAAGCTCCCATGGACTCATTCACTGACTTGTCCAAAGCCCTTTTCAGTACATGGCTGTTACGGATATGACTCCTCTAGTCAGACACATGACCTACATTCTTGATCATATAAGATAATGCCTTTGGATGTCGTAAAGTAGATGTGTCTCAGTTACTCTCCAGCTTCCAGACCAATTGAGCTTAGTCTGTGTGATTGACCTAAGTGTCTCATTTCTGATAGGACGTGCCATCTGCAAGTTTTTCCTTAAATAATTTTTTGTCTTCTTATGCATTATTCATTTACCAGCATTTGGTGAAGAAGAAATCCCCGGAGGATGTACAGAAGATCCCAAAGATTCACACTGGTCACTTCCTATCTGTTGTAAGACATTCTGTCGCCAGAATCTTTCAATGACCCTTGTGAGTGCCATCCAACTCAGGATATTAAATGATTCTTTGATTACAGCTTTATTATATATCATCACTGTTGCAGAAAACTAAGGCACAGAAATTGATTGGGTTTTTTGTTAACACACTTTCCTACATAAATCAGGCCAATGAGTAATTAAAAAGTGTATTGCACTTATTTGACAAGACCCATTTTTTGTAAAACCATGGTTTTGCTTTTTACTGTTTACTTACCATGCCAGTCTTTCCTTATTTTTTTTCTTGGCACAAATTTCAGGCCCTTTGCCCACTAATTTAGCAAAGTGGCTCAGCCTCTTTCACAGGTCTCTCTCCAGAGTTTCAAGAGGTGTTAAAAATACTCAGTCACTGAAGGAACCTGAGCCAATTCTTGTATTGTTCTTCAATGAAGATAAAGAACGATGGAACAGAATCACAGAATGGTTTGGGTTGGAAGGGACCTTAAAGACCATCCAGTTCCAAACTCCTGCCATGGGCAGGGACACCTTCCACTGTCCCAGGTTGCTCCAAGCCCTGTCCAACCCTGCCTCGGACACTTCCAGGGATGAGGCAGCCACAGCTTCTCTGAGCAACCTATGCAGGGCCTCACCAACCTCACAGGGAGGAATTTCTTCCATATATCGAACCTAAATTTCCCCATTTTCAATTTGAACCCACTATTTTTTGTCAGGCCCTGACAAAGGGCATCTGATGAAGAGTCCCTCTCTGGATTCTTGGTAGGCCCCTTCTGACGCTGGATGGCTGCTGTAAGGTTTCCATGCATCCTTCTCTTTTCCAGGCTGAACAACCCCAACTTTCTCAGCCTGTCCTCACCTCTCACATATTTATCTCACCTGCCATCAGCTCCAGGTTCTCTTACACAGGCAAAAATATAAATGCATGTAAAGAGATGATCACTTCTTGACTTTTGTAGTATTTTATCTGTTTTAACTGTCATCACAGCAAAGGTCTATTTTATACTTAACGAAGAAGAACAACCATTTTAGGTGAAGCCTATGGGCCAATACTTCGATAAAATAGCAATCACCTCTGAAAATCCATGCACAGCACATAAGAAACCTGTCTAGAAATGTTCTCATTTCTTACAGTCATTTTTGGCAGATACTTATCTAGCAATTTCTCATTCCCTTCAATGTTCTCACAGCTTCTCAGGGCCTGTTTCTTATCTCATAAACAGTCACCCTTTTATTAACAGTGAGGTGTACTGAAGCTTGGACTCTAATGAAATCTTTTACTCAGGCCACAGTGAAGTGTAATAATCAAAATAATGCCACTGCCAACTGCAGTTTAGTGTAGGATAGGGAAATGTCATGAATCTAATTGTCAAGGCCATGTACATGCTGCTGCAAACAGTCCTAAATCCTACTTTCGAGTATCTCATTCCACAGTTCCCTGGTGCAAAAGACTAGAAATTTTGCAGTGGTTTCATTTTCAATTGCTCACATAATCAGTACAGTTCTTCTGAACTGTTTCCTTTAATATGAAATTGCATACATGACACACTTTCTCTTTTTTTCTCTAGAGCCCTGATTGTCCTATTCTCAGAAAATCATCTCAAAGTGTCAAAAACTGTTAAGAAAGAATTGGAGCTTTTGACACAGGAAAAAATGTGGGAGAGAGTTGTAGATAAGGGAGCTTTTCTGTAAAAATGGAAGAGTTAAAGGTATTGATTCTTGAACTATGAATGTTTCATTTCACCATTTTCAGCTCTTTGAGATGTGGCAGTCCACATTTCTCTGGCTGACTGGCAACTTAGGATAACCCCCTCAAAATGGAGACATGCTGTCAAGTTCGTCTTCTGTGTGACAAGGACAAGCATGAAATAACAGAAACAAAACAGGAATTTGATCATGGAGTGGGAAAATGGCACAAGGTCTTTCATCAACCTCTAGTTTTTAACAGTAATGAAAGGTAACATGCCACAATAAAAGCTGGGGGCAAGTTTGTCTTTGCTGGCATGTTTTGGGAAAAGTGCATTATTACATACACTTCTTTTCTCTGTCAGTACAAGGCATTTTCTGCTACAGCCGTGTAGCTGGGATTCTTCCCCAGGTACATCCAGCAAGGTCACTGTGACTGCTCTTTTCCCCTGCTAATACAAGATTATCGTGGCTTACTGTGAATATGGGTAAGAAAAGGCCCATGTAGAGTCAAAGCATCAGCAGGCACTATTCCTTTTCCACCCGAGCAACGTTAATAACAAACTGTCTGTTCTTCGGATGTGCCTGCTGTGGGCAGTGACCACACCAAATCCTACAAGAAATGGTGTTACTGCTGCTAGAGAAGTTGTCCAGAACTGGTAATTTTTAGTAGTTTTCTGCTTAAGAAGTCCAGAAGACTGAGTGGGCCTGATGAAACCATGTCCTTACAGCTGGAAAAGTATTTAGAGTTTCCTCGTTGCATTGGAGGAGATGCTCTCTCACTTGTTAGGAGAGCTGGCCTTTTCTGTTCTTTATGCCTTTTTATTCTAATTTACTTTTGCCTAGTGATTACTCAGGGAATTGTTACCAATAAAGCACCAGCTCTCTAATGCAGAAAAAAATCAAGTAGCATTTGGTGTTAGTTATGATCCTTATTATGTAGAAGTTATTTCCTTCAAGGAATCAGTTGTTTTCTTTCCCTGTGAAAAATTTTAGGAGCACATTTCTGAGATGGGACGTCACATAGCTGAATGTTGGTCTAAATGCTGGATTTTGAGCTCTTTGTTTTCTGAACAGTACAAGGTAAGAAAATCTTGGCTGTTTTTGAATACTCAGCCTAAAAGAAAATCTCTTGTTTTCAAATATGTGAAATGTTATCCATGTTTTCTTAGTCCCCAGTGTTGCAAACTGTCATAAATAGTTTTACTCCAAATCATAAATATGAAATTATGCTGTTGAAGACTTAGCAGACTTTCCAGATGAAGCTCTTTATGCTTTTCTGTAACAGTCTTGTTTAACCACCACTGAACTTTTTATGCTCATTTTTAAAGCAAACATAGAAGTCTCACTGAAGAACAAGCGGAGTAAGCCAATAATTCAAACAGAGCAGCTTGAAGAATGAAGTTCTTTAAACTGTAGATAAGGCTAGAGTTTCTTCATTAGTGTAATGAGTAGTTGTATTTTTGGACAAGGCACTTGAGACTGATAGCTCTTTCTAGAGAAGATGAGGCTTTCAAAAAATTCTGCAGCCAAATTGGAAACCTACTGCACTCCTGGAAGCAGGAACTCTGTAGGCAAGATATAATTAATACCACTTTGTTTTGAATTCAAACATGAGGACATTCATGTTGCACAACTATCAAACAGTGTATAAGCATTTTTGTACCTGGTGTCCCAGTAAAAATAATAACAGCATTGCTAGGAACAGGTCACTGGCTTTACATGACCTGTGCCAGACTCCAATCTCTGCCTGTTAGATGTGTCAGCAGCTTCCTACAAGAACCTTGTGTGAACTTGAACTGGGGTCTTCAGCTAGAAAGACAATTTAAACATAGGATAGCAGTGAAGGCCTTGAAAATATGGGCACATGTTGAAGCAGAGCCCCCAGCAATAAACTGATCATTGCTGATCAGACACTGGTGATTAAACACACCCTGAAAAACTGGGAAAGGACTGCTTTTGCTGTGAGGTGGTGGTGGGGGCAGCAAGTGCAGCAGCTTATCAAGAGATTAAAAAGGAAAAAAGCCCACATAAATGCTAGCACCAGCCAAGAAACAAGTCACAGGTCAAGACACATTTAGTAGCCTGGGGAAGTAACATCCCCAGCACTCTGCAGTGAACAAGTGGATGGCTTAGAACTGTCTGGAAAATGAAACACACATAAAAAGAGAAAACATTGAATTTGTGAGTTGTAAAGAAAGGGGAAATTATTTCTCAAAACTGATCACCTTCACCTCATGCCTATATGACACCCTTTCCATGTCGTTGACCGCTTACAGCTAAATTAGAATAAGGTTGTTAAGATAACTTATGTGACTATGTGGTCATGGTTATTAATAGTAAGTACCAACAAACATTAGTTGTATGTATTTTTAATATCTAACAAGTCAAGTGAGGTTAATTTGTAGCATTTAAATCTGCCTTTGTTTATCTGGCTTCTAAATGTTCCTATGACAGCAGTCTCCTTTACCCAAAGTAATACAGTTGTAGCCAGTTGCAGCATGGTAGGGATCCACGAAGGAATTTCATTCTCAGTAGTGAAGGAAGAAAATATCTAATATTTAAATATTATATCTACTGTTCATATATTTCATGTTACACAGGAGAAATGTGAAGTGTGTGGGCAAGATTTACAAAGTCTAGTGAGACTCATCTCACCTAACCTGAGAAGTCTGCATCATGGATATCTGCATCCGATCTAATCTTTACGTCTCCTTTCATATCCAGTGGAGGGAAATAAGCTCTTCTGAAATTCTAGTCATTTGTCCTATCTCTGAGTGAGATGAGGTGACCCTTGAAAGGCCTATTTCTGTCTTTTTGTCAAGAGAGCCCAGACAATGAGCTCCAAGGTGACAGTCTGCACCACGATCATCTCCATTTTGACAGGGGAATCTCACCCTTTGGCTATTAGGGATGTCTGCTCCTGGAAGCTTGTCTAGCCAGAGGTTCCTCTTCTGTCTCTTCACAGAGGAAAGCTACTAAAATAATTATTTAGACAGAGCAAGAAAGCCCAGCAAAATCACTTTTTGTTATTTCTAATCTTCTTCAAGCAGTTCAGTTTTTGGAGTCAAGTAGATATTGATTAGTCATTAATAAGTCCTGAGTGAATAAGTTAAATGAGTTGTGGGGTTTTTTCCCCTGGTTAAATTGTTCCCCGTCTCCCTTCTCCTTAAGCCTTGCCACACTCTGCTCTGCTCCCCAGTTTGAATCCCATCAGAGTATTGTTTGAATGTGGGAGGAATGCAGATTTCTAGGTTGATGAAAAGATTAACAGGTTATTGTTAATATCAGACAAATCAAGTGGGGTTGATTTTTAGAGTTTAAAGCTTCCCTTGTTTCTTTGGCCTGCTAATTCTAAAACTAGAATTATTCCTGGGAGCAAGAGATGGTGACAACACAATTTCTATGGGGTAAAGGGGGAGGATGACTAATGGAATGAAATCCATGCTCTTCTAGAGGTCAGTATCTCATAATGTAGGACAAATAGGCATAGAAAGAGGCAGAGCTGGAGAATTGGTTGCAGGGATTTAGGGAATAATGAAAAAGCCGGAAATGAGGCAGTGTGACTCCTGAATCTGAGATTTCCTTTTCTCACGATTGAAAAGCAATTACTGACTGAACAGGCCAGACCTCAAGAGATGCAGACATGAAAAATTGCAATGGGAAGACCTGTAATAGGTCTGATCCCTAAAACAGGTCCTTGTGGTACTCTTTCCCCAGGATCTTTTGGCTGCTCTGAGGCCAATACCACCCTAAACACTACTAAGCTGCTGTACCCAAGGCTTTATGCCCTAGAAGATGATTTGGGAAGCAGTGGGGGAAAGGACCACTACAACTGGCCAAAAAATACACAAAAGACAAAAAATACACTGAAAGGAAAAATATTTGCCATCAGATTCAAGTCTGTTGAAAGAAGGTAACACAGATATGTAGGAGTGTACCTGTCATGGTGGCTGCTCTTGGGAGCTTTGCTCAGAGCACATGTGCTTGCATTTGCACTAAAATAGCTCCCAGACAGAGGAAGAAATAAACTTAAAGTGACAGCTGCTCAAATTCAAGGTCTAGTAAAGACTCTAGGGATGTATTCTTCTACAGCCTGCAGACAGATTAAAGGCATGGAACAAACACAAGTGGCTTACACCAGCTGCATGTTGCTGACTCAATGGAAAAAAAAAAGTTGTATTCCTTTTGCATGCATTCCAGCACCATCACCATCTCCCTAACCTGTTGGACAAATGTGGAACATGGTTCAAGGTGCCTCCATTGGCTTTGAATCCAAATTATAGTAAGCATGACATGAAAGTACGGGTAGTGAAAGACAAAAAATGCTCTGGAACATTTTCTGTCCCCTTCTCTTTTCTTCTCTGTCACCAGGCTATTAGTGTGCCTTTGGATTCTCTGAGCAATTCCAGCTGCTGGAGCAGAGTGTCCCAGTCTGCCTTTCCAGGACTCCTGGGGTAGATCCACTGTGATCTGTGCAGATCTTGGTGTGTATTTCTTCTCTTAGCATGCAAATACACTGGAACTTGGCTCTGTTATTATGTGAGAGTAAAGAGAGCGCATCCCAACCTGTCCCAATCTTATTCCTGAGATGCTGCTGTGGATCTCTGAATTAATAACTTTAAGTACGAGGTGAAAGTGGAAAAGTTTTGGATTGGAACAGAGTGATTGTTCCTTGATGTAATAAACAGACTGACAGTTGGCTACCTGGCTAGTCCAGCATTAGAAAACAATCCTTTCCTACCCATACCCAGAGGAAAGCACTAAACCATTTAAGGGGTTTTCTTGGTTTGGGGGTGATTTTTTTTTGGTTTTGTTTTTTTGGTTGCTTGGTTTTTGCTGTTGTTTTGTTACAGTAGTAAGGAAAAAGCATTTTTATTTACTTTGCTCCTACTGGGTATCAGATCTTTGAAAGAACCTGAAGGGACAGACTTCTTCTCACAAGCTTAAAACAATGGAGATAGATAAAATTCTGAGTTCCACAGTCATTAACTGCTGCAGCAATTTCACCGGCTTATGTTTGGGCCAGCCTGTTGTTCTAGAATGTTTTATGCACCTTTGGTTCAGGTTGCTTCACTTTGTAATTCTTGGGATCTGGGTTGTGTTGGTTATTTTGGGTTTTTTTTGTGATAGATGTGTTTTATGATAAGTAGCTGCCTTAAGTCTGCATTAACAATATTTTCTTGCATCTTTATCCTGGTGTAATAATAATTGCTGGATGTTATTTCTTGGCTATATCTCCCAGCTTTTGTCTTTTGGTTGCTGGATCATGCGTTCATTGGAAGTACAGGTCTCTCACCTTGCAATGTGCATCACTTCTTGCCTGTTAAAATAATGCACAAAAGTGAGAACTGGGGTTTTGAAAGGAGTTGTTCAAGCAATTATTGATCCTTCAGAAAGAACGCATGTAATATATTTTGAAATTTGAAATATATTTTGAACTGTGGTTCTACTGGCGTGAAACAATTCAAGTCCCAGAAATAGACAAGAGAAAGATTATGAAAATTTAAAAATGCAAAGTCATGATCACAGCTCAGTATAAACAGATTATTTATCTGTTTATTTAAATCTAATTTACTCAAAGCACTTACCATAGACCACTGGACAGTTTTATAAGTTTGGTAAATGTAAAATTCCAACGAACATTCTATCCTTAAAAATACCTTATTCCTCTGCAAATCTAAAGCTCCTAAGCTCAGTATAATAAAACCCACTAACCACATTATATGTTGAGAGACTAACGTTGTGTCTTGTCATATCTAGGAAGGAGGTGAATTCAACATGCAGGTCACCAAAAGAAATTATCAGGCTAATGAGTTCCTGCCATTTGAAAAGGTTGTTGTGTGTCAAAGCAGCTCAGGAACTAGGAATTCACTCAGTGTCACGTGCGGAGAAAGAGGATTTCCAAGGAAAAGACATAAACAACTAAGCTTTATAGATAAAAAGCAACGTATTGAAATTTTCAAATGTGAAAACATCACACTTCAAAATACAAGTATGATGTGCTCTGTGGGTATTACTTAACAAAGGAATTTTGGAAATTAGTGGCGTCCAGTGTCAAAAATGCTGCAGCAACCTGCTGACAGTCACAGGCTGCTCTAGCAGGGTCTGTCCTGTAAGAATTTACTTTCGTATTCTGTTCTGGTTCAAAAGGAAATGCTGTCATCAAATAGTGCTGCTAATGAACCTTGTCAGCCTGCGTGTAAATAACAAATTATATTAAAGATGGTTGAATACGTCTTGATATAATTTAGTGCACACTTCAGCAAGCCTCTCACAGGAATTTCTGCTAACTCTACAATGAAAATGCTGATCAGTGTGAGGTCAGAGGCACAGCCTGGTCCAGTGGCATAACATACAGAGTATGTGTAGATGCAGTGGTAAAATGACAGTGAAGATGCAAGAGATGACCAAATGATTTTCTACCTCACTTGAAACTTTAAATCCACGCAGGTCCTATCCCTGACACACCAGTAAAAATTGTTCTTAAGGGATGCTACTAACTCTCCAGTTAGCCTCTTCCAGAGCTTAACTGTCCTTAGAGTGGCAAATGTTTCTAGTGTGTAATGTAAATCTTCTTTGCTGCAAATTAAGCAGATTACTTCTTGCCCTCCTCCAGAGGACACAGAGAACAATTGATCACTGTTTTTTTTGTAAAACCTTTGATAAACTGGAAGACTCTTCTCACCTTTCCTCAGCCTTCTTATTTATCATCTAAACAAATCTTCAGGACTGTGATTTTGGATAAAACTTTATCTTTCTTTCTCTCCGTTGGATATTCTTTATGTTCTTGCTTCTTTAAATGCGATACTCACAGCAGGAACCAAGCTCTCACTAGTAACAAGTAGAGCAGAATAATTACCTCCCTTGTCTTACACAGAACACTCCTGATAATATACTCCAGAATGAGATTTTCTGGTTTTTTGGAAGTGTCGTCTTATGGCCCGTGAACCGCTATAACCCCAGATATTTTCTGCAGTACTGCTCACTCATTTAATTCCTCATTTTGCTCTATTTGCTTTGCCCTTCCTGACTGTACCTTTTAAAATGTGTCATTATGAAATTTTCTCTTATTTCAAACTCTCCCTCCAAAATTGACAAGGTTCTTTTGAATTCCAGAAAGCTTCCCTATTTTCATGTCCTAGTTTGGCATCAGCCAAGATTTTGTGTCCATGACAGTAGCATATAAGGTGCTAGTAAAATAATTTTGTGGAGTTGGATGCATGACAGATTCCTGTAGGAATATGCATGAAATGTCATCCCAGATTGACAGAAACTATAGTTTAAACACAGGGTTTGGTTTTTTGGGTTTTTTTTCAGAGCCAATTGTTTCAGAGCATTGTGGTGATTTAATCTGCACCATTTCTGGGATGTAACCAGGTTGCTTCTTGAAATCCATCTGCAAATTCAAGTACATAAAATTTAAGTTTCAGTTTGAAGAGAGGAGAAGGAAGAAGTCAGAGTTGGAGGAAAAGGTTGGTAAAAGGACTGTTGACCTACATGGTCAACAAAAGAGAAGAAAAGAAAGTGTACTGGAGAAAAGGAAGATGAGGCCAGGCACAAGGATTCACAAAGGTTTCCTGGGAGAAGAGGAACAGAGGAATATTAGCAGGCAGTTAACAGACGTACTGTAGGTTGAGAAGTAAATGTAAAAAGAGACAGAGTTTTTTTTAGTCAGGAGTGGACCAGACTTGAAGAACAAAATTAATTTGGAAAGCAGACAGATCATGTCACCAAAAGACAAATTCTTGCAGAATTGCTGATCATCATGAGCTAAAGCAGAAGTGTGTTTGGTTTGTAGACCCGTACTCTTGCTTATGGAAACAAATCCCTTTTGGATGAAAGGGGAACAGAGAAAACAAGGCAATAACCTCAGTGATATGGCAGGAGGGGGTTCTAAAATGTGGATGACAGGTAAACAACCAGATGAAGGGGAAGAGCAGTAAGAGATAGTAGATACTTGTTTATCTTCTCCAAAAATAGATGTTGCTCACTATAGCAAGCATGGGAATTGAGATGGATTATGCACAGTGCAAGCTTAACTCACATAGGCTTTTTCAAAGCTGTCTTGCTAAACCATAGAGATTTTAAGGAGTTTAACCCTTGAAGAAGCTGTATTTGATTTACCACTTTGTCAAGAGCCCAATCAGCATCGTTGCCCAGCAGAGGTATGTGAAGTTACATGTAAAGGTATTAAAGTTTACATGTCTGTGTAAAGAACCAAAAACTTACTGGGTAACCACTTCTCATGATGCAAGCCCCTCCTTTGTGTGCCATCTTTCTGTGTCAGAGCAGTCTGGGATTTCCCTATACATTTCCTGTCAGCTGAGTTCTGTGTAATCCAAGGTGACAGCACAGTGGGGTAAGCCCAGCCCACTGGTGCCCATGTAATTGGATGCTCCTGTGCACAATAAGCACCTTTTGCTGCACAGTTCCCAGTGTCTCTCATGTGTGAATCATTCTGTTCTGCTCATGCTTCCTTCACTCTGCATCCTTTCGTTGCTCAAGGGCATTTTGTTCTTACTTAAAGAAGTCTACATCCTCCTTCCTTTTGATGCTTCAGTGTAGTTCAGTTATGTTTAAGAGCTGAAAGTGTTGAGTCTTAATTTCAACTCACTGAAGCCTACCTTTAGGTTGTCCTTGTCTGCTTTCTGGGGCACCAGTCAGCACAAACTCGGTCTCTGTGCATAAGTAACTAGCTGTAGGAAAGGTAGGTGCTCTTCAGACACATAGACAAGGGCACACAAGGTTCCTTAAGTAGAAGGAAGTAAGGAAGTGGTTATAGAAAGGTTACAAGGGGCCAGCTGAGACATCAAGACCTTTTGGACAACTGAGAGGTTTTCCCTGACATTATTCTTGGCACTGGCTGTGGTAGAGACCACGACGGGGGGTATCAAGAAAATGAGATTTGAGGAAAAATAGGGGCTAATCAAGGAGAGATGGTGTGGCCAGTCCAAAATGCAGTTTTGTGCAGCCTTTTGACTCCATGGTGCATGTCACAGTGCAGATGCCGTGAAGAGCAGTAATGGGGAGGACACAGAAACAGCAAGGTTTTAAGAAGCTGTGTGCTTCTGAGTAGAGAATGAGTGGTACGGCTTTGGCATGGGGCAGTGCTGACTCTTGGCATTCCTAACCACAAGCCTGAGGTAGGTCCCTAGGGGAGACTTGGCCTGGCTTGACAAAATTACTCCAGGGTCCATGCTCCAGGAAGTTGTGAGAACAACAATTGCTACAGTGAGATACTGTGAGGAGCAGTTTTCTGTATTTTTCACAGTGCTCATAGGTGGTGATGCACCAGCAGAAGTGAGAGATACTAAAATATTCACACACAAGATGAAGTTTTCCTTAGAGATTAGGCCTGCAGAAAAATAAGAATAATAATTTAAAAATCTAGTTACCTTACACTCACAGCCTATGTGCAATATATCCCCTTCCCAATCCCCAGGTCCTTTCAGAACTCAGGACTCATATTTTGTGAGCCATTAGAACTGTGGCTGAGTGGTTACCCCCAGATGAGCTGGTTAATATGGTCTATGGTAGCCATAGAGGAAAACATGTACAGTTTAGTATCTTCAGCACCAATCAGTTGTGGGATTTGCTTTTTGACCTTCACTCAGTGCTTCAAAATCCCCTCTTCAGATCTGTTCTGCAATAGCCGTGCTGCCACATGCACAAATACTGAAGAAGTAATCACCAGCTGCAGGCATTTGTGGTAAAGAAGTGCTCCACAACATGGTGGCATGGAAGCATTCCTCCTCTGACTTTCTCCCTGCATTTGCAAATCATTCCAGAAAGAGAATTTCTGCATCTCCTTCCCTGAGGAATAGTACTGACACAGGGTTGTGGGAGTTGCACTTACACTTTGTGCAGGTTATACCTCGAATCCTGGGGGCAATTTTGGGTGCCACAGTAGAGCAGAGATCTAAAATTATTAGAGACCTCTAAAACTATTAGGTGGGGTGCAAAGAGGGTGAAGGGCCTAGAGGGGAAGGCAGAGGAGCTGCACCTCAGGGCACTTGGCGTGTTCAGCTGGAGAAGAGAGGACTGAGGTCAGACCTCACCAGGGTCTCCAACTGTCTCAAGAGGGGGAGCTCCAATCTCTGCTCTCTGTGACCCAGGACAGGACCCAAGGGAATGCCTGGAGCTGTGTCAGGGGAGGGTTAGATTGGATATTAGAAACAGGTTCTTCCCCCACAGAGTTGTCGGGAGCTGGAACAGGTCTCCTCAGGGAATGGGCACAGCCCCAAGGCTGCCAGAGCTCCAGGAGCATTTGGACAACGCTCTCAGGCACAGGGTGGATTGCTGGGGTGTCCTGTGCAGGGCCAGGAACTGGACTTCAATGACCCTTGTGTATCCCTTCCAACTCAGGGGATTCCATGACACAGGGATGTGATGCAGCTTTCACACACATATCCTGCAAGGGGTGTAACTAAATGCTGCCCCAGCGTGTGGGTATAAAATGTATTACAATGTATATGAAAACACAGGACTCAACTTTCCAGACATTACTTAACTTAGATATGTTATTACATTTTATTGGTAAGAAGCTTATTATCTTCTCTTTTTTTTGTCTGTGAAATAACCAGAACATCAGCCTGGCAGTGATAAATGTGTTGCTTTCTTGCTGCCAAACTGAGAGTTCTGAGAGTCTGCAAACTGAACTCGGAATGTTATTACAGAGAATCAATATGTGTGGCCCCAGCTCTGATCTTCAGAACAGATAACTGTCAAAGCCTGCATTTAATTTCCTTCCAAATATTAGGCTATTTTAGAGTGATCTTTTTAACAGATTACATTGCTGTAAACATTACTGGGTAAAATAAATGAGTCATTCTTTAACTTTACCATTCTTTGTTATTTTTGTGATGTTATCTAGACCGACTGCCTTCAACCCTAAACTTTTATCCAGAAACATTGTGGGCTTGCACAAATAACTTCAGCATTAGCTAAGTACAGTTGCAGGGCCAAAATCACCAAACTTTTCATTCTTAGCCAAGTAGGGAGCTTAGGAGCATTCACTAAATTTTTTCAACAAGCAATGACTTGGAGTTCCTCTAAAATTACTTTCTGGGTAGTACAATAGCCTCAGATAATGTAATCCACCAGGGGGTTGTATAAGAAAATTAGCAGCCTTTTAGGTTATAATTAGGACCTTGCATTCAGCTGATCGTGTAGGGTTTGCTCCCACCTGTTAAGCCCTGACATAGTAACCATTTGAAAAAATAAAGGGCAGCTGCTGACTAATTTCCTCTCTGGGCCATACAGCAGCACCCTGAGGGTAAAGAAAGACTTGCTTTCTGTTGAGGGCTAGCTTTAGATTAGATATTAGGGGAAAATTCTTTACTATAAGGAGGGTGAGGCACTGCACATGTTACCCAGAGAGGCTGTGGACTCCTCATCCCTGGAAGCGTTCAAGACCAGACTGAATGTGTCTCTGAGTAAGCTGGTCTAGTGGAAGGTGTCCCATGGTCCCTTCCAAACCAAACCATTCTGTGATATTTGCTGAAAGAGCAACAGAGCAAGCCGGGACGTTTCTGGAGCACACTAATGGTAACTCCCTGATGGCAGGTAATTGAGGAATCAAGGAGAGGAAGTTCTTTGCTGGACCTGATGCTTATAAAAACTGGTCTGGAGTGTGAAGATTGGGTCAGCCTTGGATTTAGGGATCATGCAATGGAGGTAAGGATTCTGGGAAGAGGGAACTGGGCAGAAAGCAGCCTCTGAACCCCAGAGTAGGTTCCCAGGCTTCAGCAGAGCAGGCTTTGGCCTGTTCAAGAACTGCTGAAATAAGAACCACGTAGAAGATGATTCTGGGGAGGAGTTCAGGTGATTTCAAAGTTTTACCTTCTCCAAGCTAAAGAATGTACAGAAAATCAGGTGAAAGTGGCAGAAAGCCTGCATGGATGATCAAGGAGCTCCTGGCCCAACTCTAATATCAAAAATAAGTATACAGAAGGTGAATGAAGGGACAAGTGCCCCCACAAGAATATAGAGAAGCTGTTCAACATGCAAGTATAGGATAAGAAAGCCAAAGCTCAGCTGGAGTTGATTGTAATGAAGGGTGGGAAAGGCAACATATGCTGGCAGCAAAAGGAAGACGAGTAAACTGAGGGCCCACTGCTGAATGATGTGAGGGAGATGGTGACAAAGAGCAAGGTGGTAAGAAGGAGGATTTAGAGAACCTGAGCTCATTAGATTCACCTCAGTCCCTGCGAGGATGTGGCGCAAATAACCCTGTAAACCATTTTGAACCGTATGAAGGACAAAAAGGTGATTGTGAGTAGTAAGCATCATTTTATGAGGGGGAGACCAGGTTTGATCAACCTGATGTCTTTCTAGAGCCACATGACTGGATCACTGGATAAGGGAAGAATGGTGGGTTTTGTTTACCCTGACTTGAGTAAGACTTTCAGTGCTTATCCTGTAATACTCCTACAGACAAATGGATGGATTATGGCCTGGATAAGTGGATACTGACGTGAACTGAGAACCAGGTAAACTGCCAGACTTAAAGGATTGTGACTAGAGGTAGGAAGTTCTACTGGAGACAAGTTAGCATTAAAAGGAGATGCTTGGAGTGCTGGTAGAGCTTACCCTAGAGAAGAGAAGAATCAGAGGGGAATTAAAAATCAATCAAATAGCTGGGAGGCTAGTAAAGAGGAAGTAAAGCAAACAGACAGACTGTACAACAGGACTGTAGGCAGGAATGGAAATATATTCAATTCAGATCTAAACATAAAGAGAAAGCTTTCATGCTCTAATGGTAGTTGACCACTGGCCACCCAGAGACTTTGCAGGGTCTCCGTTCCTGGCTGTGTTCAAAACTCGATTGGCTGAGTACCTGAGCAAACTTCTCTAACGTACCCAGGATTTGGGGGCTGGAGGGAGTGGGTGTGATGTGGAGACAATCTCCAGAGGGTCCATTCTAACCTCAATAATTCTTTGGCTCTGGCAATTAGAGGAAAACTGGTTCTGGAAAAAGGTGCTTGACAGTGAGCTCCTAGGACAAAAAGACAAGACTGGAATCGAAAGGATTGGTCACATTTAGATAATATACAATTTATGCATTTTTAGGTAGAAGATGGGAATTCATGTTTTGCTGGAAGTGATGTATTATGCCTCTATGGTTAGTTGACCAAAAGATATTAGGAGTAAGCTGATACATGTAATTTGATGAAGCTGGGTGAATTAAAATGTGGTCTACACTGTATCTTTTTAGTTCATATATTAGATTTCAAAGTCAGCTCTTTCCTTTTGCAAGCTTTTCATGCTGTATATACCCTAATCATTAACTTTCTAATTTAACAGTGTGCAGTACAGTGTCAAATTGGTTTTATGTCGGCAGCTTCCCTCTGTGATATGTTACCACTGTGAAAAATTCTGTCAGATTTGATAGGAATAATCTCCCATGTGTGAATCCCACTGAGTCAAACTCTCCTTAATTAAATCATAACAGTCCAGCTGGCCTGCTCCATCTTGGCTTAATGGTGTCCTCTGTTACCCTTTCTGCATTTTTTTAGTCTTGTCTTTTCCTCAGTACAAAAGACAGGTATTACACATGAATCTTTCTAAACACGTCCTTGCTTCCAGAAGTGTGCTGAATACGTATGCTAATATTGGCCCATTTTTTGGTGCTTGCCTCAGGATGCTGCAAAGGAGGTTTTCTCGTTTTGCACAGTTGCTTAATCTTCAAATGCTCTAATTTTTTCTTTTATTATCTTCTTTTTTCCTTTCTTTTTAAGTACCAGATCTGGCAAGATTCCAGTTCCCTTCAGCAAGTTTTGTTTTCTAAAATAATAACAGCTGTTCCTGGGAAAAGTGGCTTTCTTTAATGATTCAATTTTTTTAGTAGTTCCCATGGGTGTTCTTGTTTCTCACGTGGCTGAAATGATGTTGCCAGTTATGCTGATATCGTGATTACTTCTCAGCAGTCACAGGCCACGTGCTCTTTGCCAAAACCTTATGCAACCTGGTCCAAAACAAACTTGTTCAAAACTATTACAGGCTTGCTGGTGACAAAAACAAGGTGGCCAGGTAAACTTTCTTTGCATTATGATGATAGTTTCACAAGCGACACATATAATACAAGGTACAACTGTAAGGCAGAGGTAAAATTTCATAGTTTTTACTCATGCCTTTCCTTCTCTTTGTACAGCTGGATAAATCTAAACCTAGAATTTTAATATTAGGTATGCTTATTTTTTTCAGTAATTACGGCAATTCCTCTTAAATTTTAGGTGCTTCCCTGTAAATTTTAAATTTTTCTAATATAGCATGTAGGTGGAGAAAAGATATTAGAAGGCAAACGATCAAGTAGGTCAAGAAGACTGATTGTTTTCTTTTATGGTCTCTATTTCATGCCAGAATATTCACCAAAAAACCTGCTATAATCAATTTTAGAATATGCTTTTATATGGAGATTATGTTTGGACTTGCAGGGATCTATATGTAAATAAACCCCAACAGTTCCTCAGCATTCAGTTTACATCTTCCTCTAAGTCACTTCATGCACATGCTTAGTTCTGTACCCCTGTGCCTCTGCTGCTTCTTGCTTCAGTCTTGTCACACTTTTGATTTTTGTAGACTTATATCTCACTTTCTCATCTCTTTCTCCCTAAGCTATACATTTTAAACTCTCTTGCCTCACATTTAATTTCCTTCAAGACTTTCATCAGTTGATAATACTTCTTTGGTCGGGCTTAGTTTATGAACATGTTGCATTTGAGCTCTCCTGTGTGATGTGGCCGTCCGGATATTATAGAAACAGAGAGAATACAAATCAGCTGGAATTACACATGGATCTAGGAACTGGAGTTAATTAAAAGTATAACAAAAGCTTCATAACTGCTGTTTAGAAAATAGGAAGCTTTCTGGAAAATCATTGTACCAAACAGAGTACAGAGATGCAGGAGTGTATTTGAACTCCTTGTATTTTTAATTTAGAGTAGACAGCTTAAAGAAATACACAAAGCAGCAAGCAGTGAGGTAAAAAAATTGCCAAAGTACGCAAGTGGCTTGCAGAGTACATTGCCTTTTACCTTGGATTACACCAGCTAAAACCATGGTGACAGCCCAGATGAGATGCTGCTTTTCAGGATATTTCAGAGATAAGCAGATGATATAATTATATTATATTATATTATGTAATGTTAATATATTATTTCAGAGATAATCAAAAATGCTTCCCAAAATCAGTATTTACAGAGCTGGCACAATAAATAATTGTGTTGCCTTAACTAGAAATAACAGTTATATTAATTTTATATTACACTGAAAAACAGCTTAGAAATTTACATTTCCTTTGGACTGGAAAAAACAGTAACTATTTGCAGAGGTAGTTACGTTGTGGTAGAAGAATTTACCCAAAAATCCTCTTCTGGAGTTAATGCCTTGTAGACCTAGGTAGGTACAGACACAAAATATGGCCATTTGGACAAACAGCTGAAATTCCAAGCAGTAACTAACAACATTTGAAGTGTGTCTGGCTTTAGTGATCTATTTCCTCCGTTCTGAGTTATCACATCTCAGAGTGCCTTTTAGCTCAATAAATGTGGCTTCAAAAGCTTTATGCAAGGAAGTATTTCCCGAGGGGTGCTGGTTTTGCCTCACGTTCTCCTTGTGAACCGCTCTGGAGATTCCTCAAGCAGGGTTTCTGCCTGAGACATTCTCTTTTCCAGGTTCATATCCAAAGGCCTGCTACCTTCATTGTCTGCTCTTTCACACCTTCTGGAACATTCCATCTGCAAATATAATTAATTTATGTTATTAGATTCTATCAGGCCATACTGGAACAGTAAAGCAGTCGCTGTGTTGTCCTCTTGCCTCTTCAGAAACAGAGGAACTTCTACAGTATGGGGTTTGGAAGATGGATTCTTCCAGACTGTAAATGCAAGATTTAAGAATCCCTTGTTTCCTGCCTGAACACAGATCAAGTATGTTCCTAATATAAGCATGAAATGTGTTTTCTCTCGCCAGGAAACACCATTTCTGGTTAAAGTCAGACTGTTGGCACTGTCTGATAGACAGGTGCTAGGGGAAGATAATATATAGCACATCCCACCAATTTTCATCTTCTTAAAGATCATGATTTCAGAATATACAATGGCAGAGAGGCAAGGACCTGGGTACAGCCGTTGCTGAGGCCAACATCTGGCCCTGCAAATGCATCTTTGTTAACACTTCAGTTCATATTTGTGATACCAAAAAGGCAGAGCAGAGCTGGCTCTACAGATCTCAAAGGAGAAAATAAACAGCAGAACCAATAGCTAGAGAATCAGCTATATTTTTATCTACTTTTCAGAAGACAATTGGAATTGAAAAGTGGCATTTCCAAACTGACAGGATTAAAAGAAAACCACACCAGCTTATTCTACTGAATACACGTGTGTGCAGTCCCCGAGGGGTAGCACAGAGATCAGCCTGACATTTGAAA
This sequence comes from Eulacestoma nigropectus, assembly GCA_013397775.1. Classification (NCBI taxonomy): domain Eukaryota; kingdom Metazoa; phylum Chordata; class Aves; order Passeriformes; genus Eulacestoma; species Eulacestoma nigropectus. The sequence continues at coordinate 108,980 of VZTE01001149.1, forward strand.
GAATCCTGTGGGAAATGGACTCACAGGAAGCAGCATCTGATGCTCACATATGTCTTGAGCAGAAGGAAAGGGACTTCTGTGTGTTTCCAAAGGTATGAAATCTGAACTTCGTTTCATCTTTGCTGTTCCAGTAACTTGTGAGAAAATCTCCAGTTCTCTATCTCTACTAGGGGCACAAAGCAGAGTAAAAACTTAATTTGATTCATTCTATTGGTTAAAAATTTATTTTCTGGGGAATCTGAGCATTCATTAATAGATTAGATGGTTTTTAAAAGTTAACAGTTAAGTGGGATCTGGGAATCAAAGGCGGAGAGGTTAAATGCAGAAGCCATATTTTACCTGGAGCACATTATATCCAATGTTTATATTTCACAGATACAGGATATATTTCGTGATCATCTAATCTGCTCTGTGCATATGCACATGCACTTCTTCCTGCAGCAAGACCACTGACTCATGATAGAATGTGAATCACCTTTAGAAAGACCCCACCTATTGATTTAAAGGTATCAGATGAGAGGTAACACAGCATATGCCTTGGCCATGTCCTTTTGGTGTTATAAATTGTGTTTTATTTCTGTTTTCATTTCTTTAAACTGCTGGATAATAACAGGGGTTTGTCAGACGTCCTTGCAGGGTTAAAAAGCCATCTAATAGATTTCTGTTCATCAGACTCTGACCAAACCACCTGTAAGTTCCCAATGGTAAGTTGGAGACTGTAGTTCCTTAGGTCTCTGCCCTGTTCTCCAGACCAGTTATCGCTCTCACTGTTCCTCTGTGAACCAGTGACAGTTTTGAAGGGCACACGTGGAGGCTGAGTCACAACAGCTACAAAGAAATGCTGTTTTTCTCTTCAGTGCTCTTCTGTTACCGTGTATTCTGTCACCCTTCCCAGTGGTGTTCAAGAAGTTGCCTACAGAAGTTTCCAGTCTGTCCAGAGCCACTGGTCTCTGGAGCTCTGTCCAGAGCCAGGTCTCTGCATATGGTTCTTTGTTCCTCTAGGAATAGGAATAACGTTGGGCTTTATTGTATTAAAAATGCCTTGGTGTGCCATGCCAAGCATTTCACAGCTCTGTGATCTGCTCATGGGCTTTCTTGTTTATCACATCTGAATGTTTCTGTAATCTGAAAACTTTCCAGGAACAAATGTATGTTTACATTATCATTATGTCTCTGTATCATTGTAAAATAAGATTATAGGTATATAATAGAACAGTATTCATAGGACATTACAAGTCTCATTGCAATTATTTGATGCATCCACATTAATTGCAGTGAGACTATCAACTTGACAAATTCAATTTGATTTAGTATGTGCCATTCTGATTTTTCATGGTGCTCTTGTTTTTAGTTTTTTTATCTGAATGTTAAAGCCAGAAGTCTAAAAAAGTCTGATTATATTATATCAGCAAAACAGTCTCCATTATGATTCCTATTTGTAATCTTGTCAGAGAAAGATATCAAATCTCTTTGACATAATCTGCTTTCTGTTAAGCTGCACTCTCCTCATTAGGCTTGTGATGAGTTTAAGCTGTTGCCACACAATGAGAGGAATATCTAAAACAATGTAATAAATAAGATACAATACAGTAGGAATTGGGGGGGTTGGCCTGTTTGCTTCTGCTTCCTGATGGCTGGAAGCACTTCTTTCCCCTTGCTTGTGACGTTTGCCTTTGCATACAAGTCCAATAGCTGTGTTTTGGAAATCACAGAATGGGCTGGGTTTGAAGGGACCTTAAAGATCTTCTTGTTCCAACTCCCCTACCATGGACAGGGCACCTTCCACCAGACCAGGTTGCTCAGAGTTCCATCTAACCTGGCCTTAAACACTTTCAGGGATGAGGCATCCAGATAATAACTAAACAAACAGCTAAATAATCAATAAATAAACAGATAAACAGACCTGATCTGTTTAATTATTATTTATCTACTGGTTGACAGTCTTTACCACACACAACAGTAAATGGAACATCCACAGAGGGCTGGAAGATTTAATGCCGTAGGTTCTGGCTTTTATATTTTTAAATCCTGCGCTGCCCGGTGTGGGACTCTGGAGTTTCTTGGAGCCTGTTGGCTGCTGCTCTCTTGTTCCAGACAGACACAACAAAGCCTCTCCCAGCTCGTTGTTCAAGGGCACTCAGGCTGTCCCAGGCCCAAAAGGTGTAAACCAGGGCCTCTGGAGAGGGGAGAAATGTAATAAATTCCATCATTAGCTCAAGTTTTAATTGGTGAATTTATGCTGATCTGCAAATGAACAAAACCTATCAAAGTGTGAAGAACTCGTGACTCGGGGTCCATTTTGGATGTAGCCTTTGGCTCCCCAGGGTGCACCTTTGAAGGCCTTTCAAATAAATATCCACCTTTATTCCCTTACTCCTGTCTAGTCTATTTCCAGGTAGCCACCCAAGGCATTGGATGTAACAGATCCTCTGCTGTAGACCTGTGTCCCTCTGGCGCTGAAGACAAGGCCAGGCATCCTACACGCTGTGTGTGTGTACACGACGTACATCTCACTGGATTTCACCTTGAATAGCACCAGAGACCTCTCTTTAAGCACCGAGTGTTACTCAGTGTGCTCACTCTGTCTGCAAATTATACCCCAGCAGTGCCTTGAAGATCCGGCTCACTCTCTTGGCATGCCTAAGGTGACACGTTGAAGTTGCCATTCCATTGGCAACTGAATCTCACAGCTTCCACCAAGCTGTCCCTGCCCTTCTGATGACCTGGCAGCACCCACAGGGAATAAGCACTGATCTGGGACCCTTTAGGAAGCAGGGTAAGAACCACGCCAGCTGAGCCTCCTGGCATTTTTCTATGCAGAATCTCCTTCAGAAATCCAACTGTGGTGGTGCAATTCCATAATACTTGGAACAGAGGTCCTTCCAGCACTGGTAGAAAGGCAGAGGCAGAGCAATGGTAAATTTGTTGCTGGATCTCTGAGTAGGGATTATGGGAATCTGTGACAAGAGCCAGGAAATCTCTAAGGCACTGGCAGGACAAGACCAGTATAGGCAAGGTCAGGGTGATCTCAGCATTGATGCAGTCACCTCCTGAATAATTAAAAAATTATAGATAAACATTTCATGGAGAAGAAAGGGAAAGATCCCACAATATGAGGTGCTTTTCCAGTGAAATATGCAATCTTTGCCAGCATGGCTTTCTTATCACTTTCATGTATATTTTTCCAAAGAATGATTATCATTTTGGACCCAACCATCAAAGTATCATGTTTAAACTGACATGCTTCTTTAATATTTCTTAAAATAATTGATCACTCTGTTAACTCTTCTACTCATTCAGATAACACAAGTAACAAGAAAGTTTTTCTGCTTTTTGTTTCTTTCTAAGTCTTAAGAAGCTAAACGGCTCTAAGAATTTAGGAAATTTATACCTCATTAAAAAATGCCATCTCCAGTTTCTCTGAACAAGTATGTAAGAAAAGTCTTATGCATATATATTTGTATATATTCTGCTATGATTTAAGAATATCGGATTAATTAGAGTATATATGTACATATAGTGAAATTTGCAATGTTAATTTATAAAGCTTCAGAAAAGACTTAGGAATTTGTTCCCATGGGCCAAGAAAGCAGCACCTGCAGCCCTCTGGAATGTCCTCAGTGTCTCTCACCATTTCACTAGCTGACAGGAGACTCTCTTTCCAAGCTTAATTTTACTATGTATAATCTTGCACATTTTTATTTTGGAGGCGAGTGCAAATGTCTGTCCAATAGGAAGGATTTCTTCTCACCTCTCCCTCCCTCTAATTTGATGTGAAACTTCAAATGATGCATGAAGACCTTTTGTTAGAACAGTGCTTTGGCTTTTGAAAGAAACGCATTTGACCATTCTTATTGAGTCTTTTTAATTTGGGTATTCAGGTGGATTTGTAGTTACACCACTTTGGGAGTTGCTTTTGTTAGGTGCTATTCTTGGGCAGTCGGGGGAAGGTTTTCTGATTTTAGCGTTTGCTGTGAGCTCAGAAGAGTTTATTCCCAGGGGAAGCTTTAGGGATTTGATTGATTCACCTCTGAAAAAACAGTTCTGACGATAACTTGCATTTCCTTCTTTTTTGTCTTCAGGACCCATTGCTTGTTATCTGCCTGGCATTGATAATGTGTTCTCTCTGCTGGACAACACTTCATTATACCCCTTAATTATTACCTTAGTACAAAACAAAGCTCTCTGCAAAGCTTTAGAAGCTTTATAAATATCCTGCAACACATGCAGGAGACTGCATTACGTGATACATCTTCCATTCAGGAATTCTTTAAGTAGATTGTACTTACTGCTATTGACCTCTGTGATGGGGTCATGGATCTCTTGACAAAAATTTATGTCCAGCATCGTGGCAGCTGCTGCTATGGGCCATACACAGAATATGCATTGTGGTGCTGTTACAACTAGATTTCAAATTACTGAGTTGACAACAGATGGATGGCTTCTGTGTAAGAGCAGAAAGCAGTAGCATGTTTCAGAAGATGGTATCTCTTTCCTAAAATATTTATCTGTTCTTAAAGGCAGTGTAAATCCAAAGCTGCTGAACGGAGGCTGTCAGTAGGACTAGATTTGTGTGATTCTCTCTCAGAATTTCTTCTCCCATCAACTAAAAACAAGCCTTTTTTTTGGCTTGAAATTTAATAAGTTTCTCAGTCTTATCACATTAGAGCTGTTGCTTTAATCCACCTCTTATTATTGGTACCAGGCCTCACTGGTTTTCTTCTTTGCAACACCCTGGAACAGCATGGATATTTCCTTGTGGAAGCTGGGTTTTCAGCCAGCTGTGTCTCACAGTTCCAAAGCTGGTGAGCATCTGAGCCATCATTCTGAATACTACCTAAATTAAAACAGTATTATCATATTTGCTTTTGTTGTTGTTGCTGTTGTTGTTGTAGCTCACCTTTAGGCAAGACTGCCTCTAAGGAAAATTTTGCTTTGTCTGGTGATGCTGGACCTCAATTATCTGTGCAGTTCAATATCTGTCTTGATGTTTCTGATGTTTTGCTTGTGAGGCACGTGCATAAATAAGTAAAGATTATGTACAAAGCAAGAACACGGGTTTATTCTGTTCATCTTAAAGGTTTTGCCAAATGGATTCTCTGATGCCTTTTTATGTGCATTCAGTAGGAAGTGGGAGTCACTTGGTTTAGCACTTTAATGTAAATAGCTCATACTCCATCTACTGAACAACAATGTAGTGAGCATTTATCTATTCCTGGCACTGTATTCAGTACCCCCGTTTTACCCTCAGAGCAGCAGATGTTTGTGTGTTGGGCACAGAGCTTTTTTTCCCCATATGTTCCAAAGAATACTCACTTGAGTTTGGGATTAAAAAATTCAATTTAAGGGACTTATTCACCCAAGCAGCCCGTAGTAATTCTTAATCTCTCTCAGAATCACCTATGACTTTGTACTGGATTTGGACGCTTTTTTTTTTTTTGAGTATTTCTTTCTTTAGCTACCTTGATTAATACATCAAGAAATAGAATGAAGTAAATGAAAGAAAGCAATGAGAAAGAAAAGAGACACTTATTTGGTTGTTAACTGCCACTTGTTAATGAGTATAATGCATGTTTTGAGTGGAAGGCTAAGAATCACTCCAGTCCAGTGCTGATGTTCCTATTATCAGATACCCAGAGGTGATACCTTCTTCAGGTATCATTTTTAGAAGAAGAAAAAAGGAGACAAGCTATTTTGCTTATACCTTAAGGATTTAAATGGGAGATTTACAGATGTGCAGGATATGCTGGGTTCTTGAAAGGTTTTTTAAATCACTAAATCAGTCATGGACAAACCTGGGAATTTTACTTTAAACTAAGGCATCTGATGAGAAATATTATATATGTGCATTCCTGACAACTGCCTCTCTTGAGAGGTGCCTCGATCTCCTTTCTTTGTCTTCTATAAAGAGTAAAACAGAGGACAAGCATGTAGTGATGAATGGAGACACAATTCTTTAAGCATGATTTAAATGGTACAAGCACCTTCTGCGTTAGAGACTCTGGCTTGACAGGGAAGCAAGTTAGGAGATTATTTAGCTGCTGGTGTCTCCTACAACAATCCCAGATTCCCAGGGTTTATGCTGGCTGCTGTCCTCACTTGCCCTGTAGTCCCAGCGCTGGGAGAAACCAGCACACTGCTCGATACTGCTTCAATTCTGTTTTTGTTCAGTGGCAAGGGCAGAAAGCCAGCGTTAGGGACCCCAAGGGATAAACTGATCCCTGTGGTTGCTCCATGACCTATATCCCTTCCCAAACCCCGCTCAGTCCAGGGTTCAGGTTTCCCCCTCACAATCTCACCGCTTCACTAATGACCTCATATCTCCTCCTTCTCCCCAGCCTCTTGCTTTGAGTCTGAGTCCCTCGGTCTGAAATGATTTCCCTGGATCTGAGTGTGTGCTCGTTTCCCCCGTGCAGAGAGCAGCACAACAGAACCCAGATCCTGTGGACAAGGATGCTGATGCATGGATGGATGACAGATGAATGGATGGGTAGGTGGATAGCTAAATGTATGGATCGATAGGTAGATGTATAAATATAGATAGATAGATAGACAGACAGACAGACAGATAGATAATAAAGAGACCTGCCTGTCTCCGGAGGATTGTCCCTTCCCTAGCCAGCCCCGGGATGCTGCCGAGCCCGGGTGTTCCCAGTCCAGCCCCGCCGCTCCTTCCCGTGACTTGCATATTCGCCTCTCGGTTTTGCCTTTGTGGCGGCTGCTCTCTGGTGGAAAAATGTGGGAATTACAGCAGCCGGATTCGACCCCGTCGCCTCTGCTGCTCCCAGGGCAAGGACCGACTTGCTGCTGGTCAATAACCTGCATTTAAGTGATCCTAAGGTGCGTTCAAGTCTCATCTGGTCAAGCCTGACCAGAAAAAAAGTAATAATAATTTTATGTATGACATGTATATGTATTATATATATATATATATATATATATACAGGGACAACAGGATGTTTTCTATTAGCCCTCCCCATCATTGATGCAATCCACAGGTTTTAATACAAAAATACTTTTTTCCCCCTCCCAAATTTATGAACCTGGCAGTGGAAGTACCATGACATCAGGGTTGTACTGCACCTATCCAGATATAAACTCTTTGGAAAGTAAATTAGCTGTCAGGCACTTTCAGTGGTACCTGCTAGATGTGTTGGGTTTGTTTCTGTTTATTTTATAATTTTTCGCTAGGAACGGTAGTTGTGCATCTGTCTTGAAATTGGTTTTCATTTTGTCTTTTCCAGTGTGTCTCCTCCTTTAGAAAATGCTATGGATGTGAGTACCTGTGTGTTGCCTAAACAGTGAATAAACTCTTTCAGGATTTCTCCCTACAGAATGGATGTTTTCTCTTCTGTAAGTCTCTTTTCTCTCAGGGTATCTACGTGCTGTTGGTCAAAAGCACTGAGCATGTCAAAGCACCATTCAACAGAAAGATGGCTTTTCACTGCTCAGTTTTGTCAAGATACAAAAGTATTTTAAAATAAAATAAAAGACAAGATACAAGGGCATGTAGGATAGCAAGAGCCTAAATTTCACTGCGTGGTGTAAACAACGTCCCAGGTAGTTCACTGGTCACCCTGTATTCTGGGGGACGGTTTAGTTGTGTCAGAGGTCCAAGGGTCATCCTGTGATCCCAGGGGGTGCCTGGTTTGCAGTTGCTACTGGAATCATGTGGGAGGAAGTGACCTGAAGCTGAGGACAAAGGAAGCTAAACAGAGGGCCCAAAACCCGTTTGCTTTCCCAAGTATCCTCCCAAAAATGACATCTCTGCTGTTTCAATGAAACATAAGCCAGATTTCTCTTATGCCGGGGTTACACATCTCTTACCATTTAGCTGGATTTGGTTTAGAAATAGTGTTGGCCACTTATTTAACTGTTGAACTGGTCACTGTGTCTTCAGAAGCACTAGACATGAATTGCGGGGTGATCCCCTCATGCTGGTGCATCTTTGTTCACCTGTGCCATAAGTAAACGCCATAACTCCCTTGATCGCTGTTTCCTTTGAAAACCTCAGTTCAGAACATCTGTTTTCCTTCCGGGCAGTGACCACGCTGTCCATGAAGTTGTGCCTAAATCCCTTCTCCACTGACCTTCCCTTTAGGTAGCACTGGGCCAAGTGTTTCCAGAGCTGATCTCAATATGTTCATGCCATCCAAGGGTTACAGGATTTGGAACTTGGCTTGCAGATGGGCCACACCTGGCATCAGGAGACAGAAAGTTGGGTACTGGGCTCTCCATCCTGTTACACTGGCTGAGACAGTAGAGTTCCTTTTGGTTTGCTGCTACCTTCTGATATTTTTTTACTCCCTCATTGGAAAGAAAGGCATTCTGAGGCAGAAAGGTGGAAGTGAGGAAATCTAGGTCTTAAGCCAGACACTGAGAACTGGACAAAGATGCAAGCCTGAAGGATCACATACACACTTCCTTCCTCCTGCCTAACTGATTTGTTTCTTCCTTCTTTGTGTCTATTTTGGCTCCCTTCTATCTATGCACCTGTTTTGACTTCAAACTGTAGTTACTGCCCTTTCTTCTTCTCCACAGTATTCCCTATATCCTTTTTACTCTGGTTGATTGGACCCCACCTCTTTACTAATGACCATTGTGATTCTCTTCTTACAAGTGCCACATCAACAAGCCCTGCCTAAGTTATCAGGATGGATGCTACATGTGTTGCTTTGTCCTTACCTTGCTTGGTCAGCCTTGTCAACCAAACAGCTTCATGCTTGTCCTCTCTGGGTCCTTCTTGCATAGCATCTTTCCCTCCTCTAACCATTGCTGTCCCTTATTCTGCTCTTCCCTTCTCTCCTTAACTGTCAAATCTGTTTCTCAGCTGAATCCCTGTTTTCTTTCTCAGATGACCAGACAGATTTCCAAAATTGGCCTGTTCAAGGCCAACCTCTTCCCACATCCATTCCTTCCTGACCTGTCCTTTTAAAACAAAATGTGCTATTTTTCTGCTCAGGACAGCATATAGTCTGCCTAGTTCTTACTTTCTTATTATAATTCTCAATTGTTTAAATTCAAACACTTGTAATTCGTATCTTCAGGTAGCCAATCACAGAAGTATTTCTTCACAAGCCTGAAGATTCTTGCCCTTATTCATGAATGCCTGTGTGGTACTTCCATCCCTGAAATATCTTTTTCAAGGCTTTCCAAATGTCTCTGAGAAAATCGTCATATTGTCTGTTGCTTCGTGAAAAGCACAGAGAGAGCCAAGACTATTTACCCAGTGAACTTGAATTACCTGACAATCTTGTGCTGCTTGACTGTTGAACATGTGACTTTCCATTTGAATCTGTCTCCTCTGAGTCAACTGAAACAGCCACTGCAGGAAACTGTGGAAGGAGTCACAAAGAAATTGAACAGAAGAACATGGGGAAAAAAACCTCAGTAGATGATACTTCCCCCACAACTTAGAGAAATTGAAATATTATTTGTTGGCCATTTGAGACCTCAGGACACAAAAAACACATGGGTTTAGGGATTTGTGAAGAAGATTTCTGCACATTTGACCTAGGAGTGCGGCTGAAGGTGGAAAAGTTGGATCCCACTAAGTACAAAGTTTACAAAGATTAAAATACTTACTTGCCTTCAAAAGGCATTTGTGGTAGCAGAGTGCTGCAGCTGAGAGGATTTATTTCCAAACAAGGAGATTGTCATGGTTAGAGAGGACAGAGAGAATTTGTTGTCTTCAAAAGATGCAGGATGGAAAAGATCTAGGCACACATAGAGTCACAGGCTGGTTTGAATTGGAAAGGACTTTCAAGATCATCTTATTCCAACCTCTTGCCATGGGCAGGGACACCTTCCACTATCCCAGGTTGCTCCAAGCCCCGTCCAACCTGACCCTGGACACTTCCAGGGACGGGGCAGCCACAGCTTCTCTGGGCAACCTGTGGCAGGGCCTCCCCACCCTCACAGTAAGGAATTTCTTGTTAATATCTAATCTAAACCTGCTCTCTGTCAGTCTGGCAGGTATCTTCTGTCCAGCATTATCTTTGGAGGCTGGAGAACGCAGAAGGTCTTTGAGAAGGTACCTGAACTCAGACTTCCGAAGCAGTGAATTTTCCTCTGTTCTTGGAAGCTGTAAGGTGTACAGAGAGGTTTTAGAGAAGATGGCCTCATTAACTGATCTTATTAGAAAGGAAGTACTGCTGCCTAGGAAGAAATGTGTTCTCCATTGTGTCTAAGGAGCAGCAGCAGCATTTCTGCCTCAGTCAAAACACTGAAGTCCTGACTGTAAAGGAGTCACTAGTCCAAGGGGAGATCTGTCCACACAGCAATACCTGCAGGCTCATCTTTAAGATATTCTTTGGGAATCTATTGCAGCTGACCCAAGGGGCAGTGGAGGTTCATGCTGCTATTAATGCTGAATTGGTTTTTAACTGTGGAATAATTGAGGAGAGAACGTACAACAGTTGGAGATCTCCTTCTGAAATAGAAAGTATTCAAAACTGAGCCTCCCACAAACCGCCTGTGCTTGAAAACGCCTTTGCTGTCTGACTTCTGGAAAATGTAGTGCACAGCACATGAGCAGTGTTTGCTACGTTTGCCCATGTCTTTGGTAAGCAAACGGAAGGTAAGGCTTTGGTAAGGCTTGATGGAAGGTTTGTGTAGGACATTTCACGTTTGCCTGGATTATTAATGCCCAACCAAATGCCTCGATAAACACTAAGGAAGTTTATGTGCCAAAGACTCCAGGTGGGAAACGTGTTTCAGAATTTGTCCTTGAAATAGGCGGAAGGCGAGAGAGGAGATTGCTGCCGGGGCTCGGGGCAGACGCCCCTGTGCAGTTCCTGCGCTGGACGCCCAGTGGTGCTGTTGGCCAGCGCTGGGCGTTGCTGCTGCCGGGAGGGAGCGGGGGGAGACCAGCGAGCACCAGTCAGAGGCTGCGCGGCCGGCACCGGCTGAGAGCCCCGCAGAAACGCCCCGGCTGCAGCGGAATACGCCCTGGTTCAAAGCCTTTCCAAAGGACGTGCTGGGAATCGCCGCATCGAGACGTGCCTGGAAAGGCCAAGAGCACAAGGGAAAACAGGGAGTGTGAAGGACGGAGACGGTCTCCCAGGGCCATCCCTGCGGGATTTGTGAGGATTTCACCCTAGGTCTGGGGTGACGCAGAGTCGGTTGGTTGGTAAGCGCCGAGTTACTACCGGGAGAAAGAAATGTTTGCTTTTAACAGAGTGATGGGGAAGCAGTAACTGTACTGAATGCAGACAAAGGCAGGAGGCTGGTTTATCTCTCGGAAAACGAGCCTCAGAACAGCTGCCTGTGGTATTTACAATATAGCCGAGAGCCAGAAGGTTAGGAATGATTCTCCCAGCTTTCCTCACATTTGCATCCAGCTGAGAGCTCCGGGCACAGATGCCGCTGGACAACTGGGAATTCAGGGCGCTGCGTGATTGTTACGGAGACGAAGAAGAAATCCATCCTGGGAGTTGTCTGGGAATGAGAGGTCGGGCGTATTGGTCCATCTTTGCACTCAGGCATGGAAAACGCTGTGACTCCGGGAAGTACCTGCTCTTCTGATCTGCAGGCTTCTCCCAAGACATTCTATCCTCAGGGTGTGCTGGAGGGGAGTGGACAGTGGCTCCAGGGGTGAAGAAGAAGCCTTTATCCGGGGGGGACCACAAAACCGGGCATGGGACCTCTGAGATTTCATCCGGCAGATCTGAATTCCCAGCTGAAAGACCAAGAAGGATTTTGGAAATTGAAATTGCTCAGGCTTCAGAAGTGCGGGCAGAATTTTCTTTTAGCAACGCTGTGTTCTGAAATACAGAGTCATACCAGGAAATGAGCAGGATATGTTGCTGTCATGCTTTTCTAGCACGAAATTTTAAATGACAGAGTGAAGAGAAATGGTTTCTTGGTTCTTCTTACGATAAAGATGTCATCACTAAAGCAAAAGATGAGGAAGCCTGCGACACCACTGTATGCTCATGGAGATGAGTGGATTCTCTGACACATTTATGCAAATCTTTCTTTTTATGGGTATAGTTCCTTAGTTTGTCTTAAAATACAGTGTGCTTCCGTTTGGCAGTATTCAAACTTCTTTTTTTTTTTTTAATTAATACGTATCCATTTTACTGTTGTGACACAAAGGAAAACACCAGCATTAGCTCTCCAGTGCTGCACGGTAAGTGACCCTCTTTATTTATCATTTCTCTAAAATCTGAAAGAATATAAACTTTGGTCGAAGAGCAGCATCTTCTGATGTGCAAAAATACTTTTACAGCCAAGAGCTCCGTTAAGGATCGCTGTTCTTCTTACACCCTTCTACACCTGAAGCTGAAGGACACAATTTCCTTTCTGAAATGATGGGAGCAACAATAGTCGGGTTCCTGCACTCAGGGTAGGAAGTGTCTGTGGAAGCCCTTCTCGGCCTGTCTTTCTCCCTGCTGTGCAGTGGTGCCAAAGATTAGGATAATTAGAAGCAAATACACATTCCCGTCTCGGAGGTGCCGAGAGCTGAACAAAGGGGCACAAAGCAAGTGGATTACAGGTGTCAGAGTTATTTTTGTAAAGCAAGAAAAGAGAGAAGCCACTTTCCCAGCGCATCTACTGCTGTGCTTGGCCTATGGGTTGGCTTCTCTGTTGGTGATAATGATCGCAACTCGGAGATGGACCTGTCCCCGGAAGGGAAGAAAGAGGAGCTGCCCTTTGACGTAAGTTACTGGTTTAGATCTCACCACGCTTCCAAGTCAAGGGGTGGTAAGAGGAAGTCGCCGAAAATTACTTCGTTCGTGCAAGATCTTTTAGTAGCTCAAGTTTTGGGGAATTCTAAAGTCAACCCTGATTGTTACTTTCTCCTACTGATACAGCCACGAAGTTTTTATTGTAAAACAAATGAAGACATCAGAGAATTTCTAGGGTTTGACCTCTTGAGTATTGTTTGACAGCGTCACTCCTTTCAGCAAACAAAAATAAGGTGAAAACATCTAGGAAATTTAAAAAATGGTGCCAAAACCAAGGGTGTTATGATACTTTATAATAATAATTTTTAGAAGCATAGTTCCTTTTATAGTAAAATCTGAATTAAAAATGCTCGAACCACAGGTAAACAGTGCAAGCACTATTTTGTTTTCTCCTTCATTTTTTAATTCTCTAAGAGGAGGGTTGGGCTGGGCTCACAGGCAGCGGTGCACATCCTCAGCACAGGGTGTGCATTCGTCGCAGAAGCAGTCGAGGTGTGAGTCTATCCCCTGGGCCAGCCATGCCTGCCTGACCCTGAGGTTTTTATCTCGTTTCCGGCACGGATCCTGCACCGCAGTACCAGACTATGCTCAGAACCCCTCGGTATCGCCTTCCACCTCCATTTTCCCACGGTTGTTCCTAACAGGTCTGCTTTCGACATCTCCCTCTTAGCGAGTTTGATTCTGCCTCTAATCATCTCATAATAAGCCTTGCAAATTGCTGGAGCCCCCCTCAAACACTTCGTAATCAATTTGTTCTCTTCTATGACACTTTTTCTGATAATCCGTGAGGATCTTTAGAACTTCTTTTTTCCTTTATCGTTTACAGAGTTTCTTGTTGAACCTCTGGAATTTACGCTTCAATTATTCCTTTAATGACGCATCAATTAGTGTGATAAGAGCCTTATCTTTGCTATTGTCTCCGTTAGCTCCTCGTTGGCGTTTGTGTATCGAGGAGTTTAACTTGTGAGCTCCCTGTTTGTTTCCTTGCCCTTTGTATTAACTGGCTGTTGGCCACATATCCTTAGGCGGATACAGGACTTCAAGTTTAACCTCTTTTTCACGTAGAAAAGTGTAAAAGTCGGGCGAGGTGTGATACCCAGTAAGAAACAGCATTAGGATGGTGTGTCCTAGAACAGCATTATCATCCTGCTGTGATAGTGAGCTACGGTGGTGGCGAAGCGTTTACTTGGGGACATTTCCTTGTCAGCTCTCTGGCACCAGCTCTTATTTTCAAGAGCTTCTCTGTCTCGCCACACCTGCTAATCGTCCTGTGCTGATTAACAGGTGCAGAAGAGAAGGAAAATCTCTTCTGTGGCAGTGGATCTTGCCATGCCTACACAACGCAGAGGCAAACCAAAAGCTGTGTATGAAGAGTTTGTGGTTGCGAGCTGGGGTGTGATACCCAGAGCAGCGCTCTGTATGCGGGCAGGGATCCCCCTTCCGAGAGAGGAGAGCATTTACACCGCGCCTTTTTTCTTCTCTTTGGCACAAAGAGTGCGGATTCAAGCAGCAAACCCCGAACTGCGCTGCCCTGAATGAGAGGAAATATTCCCGCTTTCGACGCTGGGTGGGGATGTTGGCCGTGGACCGGCGCGTTCCTCGGTCCGCCCCGGGTTTGCAGACACAGAGAGACAAAAAACCGTGTAAGCTGAGCTGCTCGGAGAGGAGTCGGAGCACTCAGGGGCTTCCAGATTCCCTCACTCCAGGATTGCTGGCCCACACCACTCTGTTTCGGACGCTACTAAAAAATGCTGGGAGCCGCGGAGGACGGTGGATGGCTTTTTTGGAGAGTGATGGCCTGTGGGAGACGGAGCGGAGACAGCAAGAGGCAAGTGATCTTGTTTATTCTGTGCGTTTGCGTGTGTCAGAGCGGGGCTGAAACCCTCCGCTACTCTCTGCCGGAGGAAATGGAGAGGGACTCCTTTGTCGCCAATATTGCCAAGGACCTGGGGATTCCTCTGAGCCAGCTTGCGGCTCGCAAAGCCCGCGTTGTGTCCGAGGGGAACGAGCAGCTTTTCCGACTCAATCAAAATACCGGAGTCCTGACGGCAAAGGAGTCGCTGGACCGAGAGGAGATCTGTCCGCAGAGCGATACCTGCACTCTCGTCTTTAAGATATTCTTTGAAAATCCCTTGCAGCTTATCCGAGGGGAGGTGGAAGTTCGTGACGTAAACGACAATTCGCCCGTGTTCCCGGAGAAGGAAATGGTTTTAAAAATTCTAGAAACAGCATCTCCTGGGTCCCGTTTCCCCCTGGAGAGCGCCCAGGACAAGGACGTGGGTATTAACGGTTTGCAGAACTACAGCCTCGGGCCCAATCCTCATTTCTCCCTCGCTCTGGGAACAGGGAAAGACGGAGTAAAATACGTGGAACTTGTCCTACAGCGCCAGCTCGATCGCGAAGAACAGGGAGAGCTGAATTTACTTCTCACCGCCATTGACGGGGGGTCGCCACCCAGGTCGGGCACAGCTCAGGTCCGGATCGTGGTGGTGGATGCCAATGACAATATCCCTGTCTTCGAACGGGAGGTCTACGAGGTGCGCCTGGCTGAGAACAGCCCCCTGGAGCAGCTGGTGGTCAGAGTCACTGCCGTGGATCCCGACGAAGGATCCTACGGGGAAGTGCGTTATGCCTTTACCCAGACATCGGAGCGATCCCGGCAGCTCTTCCAGCTGAACCCGGCTACCGGTGAAATACGAGTCGCGGGCAAGCTGGATTTCGAGGAAGCAAAAAGCCACAAGATGGTGGTGAAAGCCACGGATGGCGGGGCACTGTCTGCGCATTGCAAAGTGCAGGTGGAGGTCCTGGACGTGAATGACAACGCCCCGGAGATAGCGCTCACCTCCCTCACCGCCTCCATTCCCGAGGACGCCCCGCCACGCACCGTGGTGGCTCTGTTCAGTGTGCGGGACCGAGACTCCGGGGACAACGGCAGGACAGAGTGTTCCATCGACGGGGACTTGCCATTCAGTCTCACCCCCACTTTTGATAATTACTACGAACTGAGAACAAACGCGGCTCTGGACAGGGAGAGGACGGCGGAGTATAACATCACCATCACAGCCATGGACTGGGGCAAGACGAGGCTGAGCTCTCGGGAAAGCATCTTCGTGCAGATATCGGATGTGAATGACAATCCCCCAGAGTTCACCCAGGAGGTTTACACCATGTCGGTCACGGAGAACAACAGCCCCATGCTCCGGATCGGCAGCATGAAGGCCACGGACGCCGACGCGGGAAAAAATGCCCGTGTGAACTACGCACTGGTGCGGCAGGAGGGCAAGGAGCAGCCTGAAGTGTCAGTCAACGCTGAAAATGGGGATGTTTATATCCTCCGCCCACTGGACTATGAGAAGGTGCGCGCCTTCGAGGTGACAGTGCGCGCAGCCGACGGCGGCTCCCCGCCGCTCAGCGCCCAGGCCGTGCTACGCGTGGTCGTGCGGGACGAGAACGATAACGCGCCCGTGCTGCTGCACCCGCCCCCTGACAGCAGCGCGGCCGGAGAGCTGGTGCCGCGCTGGGCGCCGTCCGGCTACCTGGTGGCCAAGGTGGTGGCGGTGGACGCGGACGCGGGGCAGAACGCGTGGCTGTCGTACGAGCTGGCCAAGGCCACGGAGCCGGGGCTGTTCCGTGTGGGGCTGCAGAGCGGCGAGGTGCGCACGGCGCGGGCCGTGACAGAAAGGGACGCGGCTCGGCAGAGGCTCATCGGGCTGGTGCGGGAGCGCGGGCAGCCGCCGCGCTCCGCCACTGCCACTCTCGCCGTCGCGCTGGCGGACGATNGTGGACGGCTTCTCTGAAACCCATTTCCGGGTGAGCGAGGAGGCACCGGCCGCCGACCCCGACGGGCCGCTTACTCTTTACCTCATCGCCTCCCTCGTCTGTGTGTCGGCGCTGTTCCTCGCCACCGCGGTGGCCGCCGTGGTAGTGAAGGTGCGGCGGGCCAGGCGGAGCGAGGCGGAGACCTTACCCACGTTCCCGACGACTGCCACCGAGAGCAACGCGGGCTCCCTACCCCGCAGCTACGTGTACGACGTCTGCTTCGCCGCCGGGACCGTCAACAGCGAATTTCGTTTCCTCAGGCCCCTCTTCCCCTGCTTCCCGGCCGGGCTGCCCCCCGGCCCGGGCGAACAGCGAAGCTCAGTGTGCTCGCAGGATGCGGCCAACCTCGGGGGTGAAGGCGACTGGAATGCACAGGTGAGAGACTGACAGGGCTGAAGCGATCGGACAGGCAGGGGGGGAGGTGTGTCACGTCCTGGCAGCAAGGACTGTTGAAATTGCAGAATTGCTAGTGGAGGAGTCCCTGGGGTGGGAGATGATAGAGGGGGTCTCAGAGCCGCTGGAGGGGGGTCCCAGGAGGATCCAGCAGGGCTCAGCTGCTCCCCAAATGCTGACTAACTGCGCCTCTCTGCATCATAGAAGCATAGAACTCTTTGGGTTGGAAAGGACCCTTAAAAGCCATTAAGTCCAAACCCTCATGCGATTGAGCAGGGGATACCTTCACCTAGATCAGGTTGCTCAGAGCCGCATCCAGCCTGACCTTGGATATTTCCAGGGATGGGGCATCTACCACCTCTCTGGGCAGCTGCATCCATATCTATGCTGAGTATTCGTGTTAGATCAAGTCTTTGGTGTCACATCAAAGGAGGGGAGGATTTGGGTTATGAGGAGGTGAAAAGTACACGTAGAGATGTGTCCCCATAGTGGGACCTGGAGCAGGAATGACACCATTCCTAGGAATATGTCCTCCCGGAGGTGGCAGTAACGGGAATGTTGTGGCCTGTCCAGCATCAGATGGGACTGCGGGGACAACTGTGCAAAGGGGTGTCACCGACGATGTCCCCTGCAGTGGTTAGGAGCTGGTGCTCGGTGCTGTCACGTGTCATTCACCAGGGTGGTGAGAGTGCTGAACTCAAGCTGTCCCACACGCTGCTGGAGGCTACGGAGGTGGAGACCTCTGCCATTAATTTCCCTTATATTTTTGTGACTTGAGTGAATAGTATTGGCCAGAAAAGTGTGGTTATTGTAGTCAATTACCTCTTAATATGGGATTCTGTGGGAACTCTATCGGAGTTTCCAAGGATCAGTCTAGCACTTCACAGTAGGCTGGATGATGAACATATATGAGGTTGAAGAAACACAAGCACCATCAGGGTCAGTTAATATTTTTGTATTTCATAACCACTGATGGCTTGGACTCACTTTATTGCAGGTTGTCAGAATCACAGTAGCCTCAGGGAAGACAAGGACCCTTCTTGATATATCAACATTAAACCACATTTACAGTTTGTGAGAAAGTGGTTTCTGTTGGGGCTCTTACCATTATGAATTACTCCTTCAGGCTCATAAAAGTTTTTCAATAGTACCTTTGTGGAGGATGGTTTCTGACTTTAGGTGTTCTCCACTCAGGTCAGAGACCCACCAAATCCTGCTTTCTCTTTGGCTCTCGGTAGAGAGGAGTGGTGTGACACAGGCAGTGGTGTAAGACACGCCCTCCAAGCTTCTCGGTGATTCCCGCTTTCCTTCAACATCCAAATGACAACCTCTCTCTCTGTTCTTTGCAGGGCAGTGCTCCCCTCTCTGAAGATATGGGGCCCAGAGCTGCAGATGCAGTTTGCCCTGTAAACAGGGAGCTGGAGCTAAATGTCAGTTCTGATCAAAACCCTTGGCTCGCCCATCAATAAGTTTAGAGAAGCTTTTCTGTCCTCACAGGGAAAAGGGAACAAAGAGACCAAACACCTACCTAAAAGGTACCAGGGAGAAGGAGGCTTCTCCGTGAGAGTACTTTCCCCTCGAGAAGTACTTTATTCATGTCGGTATTTTGTAATTGTGATGTGGATGGAGGAGGAGAACCGTGTTGCATGTTGATTACATAATAATCTATGACTGTGAGAGTGCTACTGCTTCTACATACTACAGGAAATACTGAAAACTGGCAGCAGATCTTTAACTTTATGCTACACCACCTTCTCTGTGGGGTTTCTTTTCGTGTTTTGTTTGTTTCTTTTTATGGAGAGAGCTTTGTAATAATATCCTGATTTTCTGCCGTGTGTTCAACACTAGGTGAAACAGATATTAAGCAAAATTGAGTGGTGCTTGCAAAGGAATTTCTTACATAATAAGCAGAAGTTGTTTACATTTGTAACTGCTGACATTGGCATACTTGGCATATTTGACTAGGAGTTTACAGGTTCTTCTTACTGTAAAGAGTGGGCTTTGAGCAGTGTATTCTTTCTTCCATTTTTTTTCCGTAAAGTTGAAATTACCATTTCACGATTTTTAAAAAATAAGTTAATTAAATTGTTTGTGGTTTTACAGTAAAAGAAACCATTAACAATTAACTTAGGGCACTGTAGAATATAGGGTGTCAAGAAGCTTTCTGTTTTCTCTTTCTTTCATCAATCGGTATTAATCTATAAAGTGATGTGATATTTCCTGTCGTTGAAACGTTTTAAAGAGTCAAATGAGTGATGACAGAAAACAATAAAACTTACTTGGAACTCCCTCGGGTGAGTGTGCTGTCTCGAGATCATTTGCCACAGTCATCGCCGAGGAAATAGCGAACCCAAGACGAGGATTTCAAGAATAAATCCGTGCATCTAGAGTGGAATTTAGGCAGGGCAAATCAGAACGACCTGGGAAATAGGACGGTCTCAGAAGTCGGAGCAAGGCGGAGGGGATTTTCTGAGTCGAGCTGAGGTGTAAGAGACGCTGCCTCCAGCCCTTTCCCGAAGGCTCCCAGCAGGAGAGGTCGTGAACTGGGGCAACAATCTCAGTCCGTTCCGAGAATGACAGTGGCGATAGCTGCCGTGGTTCAGAGACCAGCTCACCTGGTGGCTGGACCCCCGTAACAATACACAGCTGCTTTAGGTAAACAGCCGGAAAGTAACTTATTCAAAGCATTCACGCTGGGGGAAGGGGAGGGGGAACCAAAACAAAAGGAACAACCCAGCTTTAAATAAATCTCATTTTGAAGTAGAAGGCAAACAGAGGCATTGCTCAGTCAGCCGGTGGCCATACTTTGAATACGGCTGTATGGACAGTCAAATCTCTATCCTTTGACCTCGGAAGACAGAAATCGAGCCGTTAATCTCTGCTTTCCAGGCTTTGCGCTGGGAAATCTTCGAATCCTTCTACAGATCGGCCGCCTGGTGCCGCTGCTGACCGCGGAAGCTCCGCGCAGCTCCCAGCTCCGCCGCCCCCGCGATTCGGGCGGGCGGGGCTGCACCATCTCGGGCTGCTCCGTTCAGGGATCTGCAGGCTGTATCGGCAGGTCTCTCCAGCTCACAGGAGAGGAGATCGGGTCACTGGAAGGGAATGAAGCTGAGGAAGAGCGAGGAACCGCTCCCGGGGCGAGCGGTGGCTCTGATCCTTCTCCTCTGCGTCTCGGGGATGAGAGCAGAAACCGCTCGGTACTCTGTGCCCGAAGAGGCGGAGAGAGGCTCTTTTGTGGCGAATATCGCTAAGGATTTGGGACTAACCGGTGAGGAACTGTTGGCTCGTCAGGCTCGACTCGTTCCTGAAGGAGAAAAGCAGTATTTTCAGCTGAACCAGCACACCGGGGATTTGGTGGTGGGAGAGCAAATGGACCGAGAAGAGCTGTGTGGACAGAGCGAGCCCTGCTTGGTGCGTTTCGAGGTGCTGCTGGAGAGCCCACTGCAGTCCTTCCGAGCTGAGGTAAGACTCACCGACATAAATGATCATGCTCCTGTGTTCCCCAATAAAGAGATAGTTTTAAAGATCCCGGAATCTGCAATGCCCGAGACTCGGTTTTTGTTGGAAAGTGCTCACGATCCAGATGTGGGGAACAATAGTCTTCAGCATTATCGTATCAGCTCGAACGACTATTTCCTTGTCTACACCCGGCAGCGGAGTGACGGCAGGAGGTACGCCGAGCTGGTGTTGGACCGAGCTCTGGACCGGGAGCAGAAAGCAGAAGTTGATTTCAGCATCACAGCTGTGGATGGTGGGGCTCCACCGCGGTATAGTACAGCCTTAATCCGCGTAGTAGTCCTGGATATAAATGACAACATCCCGGTATTTACCCAGAGTCTGTATAAAGTCTCAGTAATGGAAAATAGCTCACAGGATACCATAGTGGTGGTAGTGTCTGCTAGCGATTTAGACTCAGGCACAAACGGGGAAATAGTCTACTCTATAGTTCAAAATTCAGAGGAAAATTTCGAAACGTTTAAAATAAACCCAGAGGCAGGTCAGATTCGACTCAAAAAGCCTTTGGATTATGAAGAAACAAAGACCTACGAGGTAGATGTCCAGGCCACAGATGGGGGGGGCCTCTCCACGCATTGCAAGGTGGAGGTGCAGGTGAAGGACGTGAACGATAATGCCCCCGAGGTGATCATCACCTCGCTCATCAGCACCCTCTCCGAAGCCGTCCCGCCGAATACCGTGGTGGCCCTCTTCAACGTGCGGGACCAGGACTCGGGGGACAATGGCAGGACGACCTGCGAGCTGACAGGGGAGCAGCCCTTCAGGATCACGCTGCTGGCAGCCGACGCGTACGCGCTGGTGACATCAGAGACACTGGACCGGGAGCAGGTGGAGGAATACAACGTGACAGTGCGAGCCCGCGACGAGGGCTCCCCCGCTCTCTTTGTGTCCAAGATCCTGCTCGTGCGGCTCTTGGATGTGAACGACAATGCACCCACCTTCACCCAGGCCATTTACACCATGGTGATGAGCGAAAACGAGCCCGCGGGGAGGAGCCTGGGCCGCCTCAGTGCCACGGACCCTGACGCGGGAGAAAATGCCCGCGTGAGATACGCGCTAGTGCCGCCACTGACAGGCACCCTCGCTGCGGCATCGTTCGTGTCAGTGGACGCAGAGAGTGGAACCGTCCGGAGTTTGCGCCCACTGGACTATGAGAAGGTGCGCGCCTTCGAGGTGACAGTGCGCGCAGCCGACGGCGGCTCCCCGCCGCTCAGCGCCCAGGCCGTGCTACGCGTGGTCGTGCGGGACGAGAACGATAACGCGCCCGTGCTGCTGCACCCGCCCCCTGACAGCAGCGCGGCCGGAGAGCTGGTGCCGCGCTGGGCGCCGTCCGGCTACCTGGTGGCCAAGGTGGTGGCGGTGGACGCGGACGCGGGGCAGAACGCGTGGCTGTCGTACGAGCTGGCCAAGGCCACGGAGCCGGGGCTGTTCCGTGTGGGGCTGCAGAGCGGCGAGGTGCGCACGGCGCGGGCCGTGACAGAAAGGGACGCGGCTCGGCAGAGGCTCATCGTGCTGGTGCGGGACCGCGGGCAGCCGCCGCGCTCCGCCACTGCCACTCTCGCCGTGGCGCTGGTGGACGATTTCTCCGATGCCTTCCACCAGCTTGGCCACGATCCTGCAAGCGGAGAGCAGCCGCAGGTGGCCGAGAAGGAAATGCTCACCACTTACCTCATCGCCTCCCTGTGCTGCGTCTCGTCCCTTTTCCTCTTGTCCGTCCTCATCTTGACGGCGAACATGCTCTGCAAAGCTCGCGTCCGGGCTGAACTTTCTCCTCCCTCTCCCAGCTGCTATGCGGACGGAGACTTCGCCAGTGACGGCGTGGGCGGCACGGGCACTCTGTCCCCGGCTGACCGCTACGAAATGTGTCTGAAGAGCGGCCCGGAGAGGAGCGACTTCCAGTTCCTGAGGCCCGTCCTGCCCAGCCCGCATAGCAATGCCGAGGCGGGGCTGGACAAGGAGGAGGAGCCGCTATACCACTCGCAGCCCACCTGCGACAGGGAAGCCCCGCCGGGGAGCGCAGCCACTCCTCACTTTTAGCCGCCAGACTGGCTGGTAGGCGTGCGCGTCCATGCCTGATCCGTGCTGGAATGCACCCCACTTCCACGTCTTCACCCTAAGATTCCTAGTAGCTGTAGTACCGTTCCCTGCTGTTATAGGTGTACTGTCCCTGCGGAGGCTCCGGGCTGGTTTCTCCTGCCGGGGAAGGCAGCTCAGTCCCTCCGAGTTCAGCCTCCGCTTCACGCTGCCCTGGGAAACGCCCCGTTCCGCTCTTGCCGTCGCGCTTCTTGAAGGGCACGTACTCACCTATCGCTAGAGGAGAGCGCGCTCCAGACCGCGGATTAGTGCCAGCGAGGGGCGAGGACGGATGCGGAGCAGCTGCCGGCGATGCTCCGGCACCAGGACTCCCTGCAGGGCTACCGCCGATCCTCCCGAGCACGTCTCTCCCAGGAGGATATGAACGCNCGCTGCCCTGGGCAACGCCGCGTTCCGCTGTTGCGAGCGGGTGTCTGGAAATCCTTGGAATCGCGGGCCGGGGCGAGCGGCAGCGCGGGCTGCGGGCGGCGGCGGGCGCAGTCCCAGCGCGCACCGCTGGGTGTTGCTCTCGGCCAAGGCGGCGCCGAGCGGCTGCGGCAGCGGAGGCGGCCGAGCCCGGACCAGCCCAGCCCAGCCCAGCGCAGCCCTGCCCAGCCCGGCCCAGCCCTGCCCAGCCCAGCACAGCCGGGCGGAGGTGGCAGCGGCTGCGGCGGCGAGCGCTGCCCCGTGTCAGCCGCTGCCAGGACAGCCCGGCTGCGTTAGGAGCCGCCGGCGGAATCGGAGACAGCGAGGGAAGGCGCCCGCCCCCCACTTGGCCGCTTTCCGCGGGCAATCGCTCGGGAGATCCGCGAGACCGGGACTGGCCGCCGCCGCCGC
>VZTE01001150.1:0-12329 GCA_013397775.1 Eulacestoma nigropectus
AAAGCCAAAGGAAAAAAGTGTTATTTAAATTAAAACTCTTTTTTCTGGCAGTTCTTTCTCCCCTCAAGGCAGGGGGTAAGGGGGGTCTCAATGTACTGCAAAATAACGGGCTTAGGGTTTGATTTTGGGGTATGTTTATATATTTTTGGGGGGGGTTTGGTGGTTGTGACTTAAACCCCGCGTGTGTATCCTGGGTGGGGGATGCAGGATGAGGCTGCCATAGCCCAGGGGGGTGAGGGGCTGGGCAGGGAGGGGACCCCGGACTTGGGGCAGGATCCCCTGAGGCAGGTGCAACCCCCAGACCCGGGCAGGAGCCCCCAGACCCGGGCAGGACCCCTCAGGCCCGGTCCGACCCATCAGGCCCCGGACCGGCGTCGGTTCCCTCAGAGCCCCCTCAGAGCCCCCTCAGAGCCGCCTCAGCCCCGCCCCCCCTCAGCGCTCTGAGGGCGCGAATTTTCCCGCCCTTTTTTCTTCCCGCCCTTTTCCCCTCCCACCCCCGGTAGGCGGAGCTTGGAGCCCGCCAGTCACGCCCCTTTGCCCGCCCATCGCGCTCCCATTGGTCTGTTTTTGTCTCGATCTGAATGGCCACGCCCATTTCCCCGCCTCGGACACGCCCCTTGTCCTAATACGGCTTGGCCACGCCCTCTCCCTCACGGAGCCGCGCCCGCGCGGTTTGAGCGCGGCCATGGCGGAGCCGGGGATGGAGCCGGAGCCGGAGCGGGGCAGGGAGCCGGTGACGGCCGAGGCGGTGCTGAGGGAGCTGCGGCTCTTCGAGCTGCGCTGCCAGGGCGAGGAAGTGCCCGACAAGCGTGAGGGCTCCGGAGGGCGCGGCCTGAGGGAGGGATGGTGGGGCTGGAGGAGGAGGAAGGGAGTTTTGGGGGGCTGGGGAGGGTGTCAGGGGAGATCTAAAGGGGGTGTTTGGTGCCTGGGGGTGTCAGTGAAGGTTTGGGGGGTGTCAGGCGTACTGGGGGCATTCTGAGGCGTTTGAGGATCGGGGGGAGTCAGGGGAGGCATGAGGGGGTTATTTGTTAAATGGAGAAGTCTCGGTTGGTTTGGGGGTCACAGGGGGTTGTTATGGGGGTCAGGATTTTGGGAAGTGCCGGGTTTTGGGGGGCACAAGTGACCAGGGGAGTGGCTGAGGGGTACCCGAAGGGGTGAGGGGGGGGTCTCGGTGGGACTTCGGGCTCCCCTGACCCCCCTTTTCCCCGCAGTGGTGGAGCTGTGCCTGAGCCACGGGCTGGGCCCGGTGGCCTTGGCCAACGAGCTGCTGGCCTTCGTCACCAGCAAAGACCTCGACCTCCAGCTCACCCCCGAGGGCCTCGACGCCTTCGAGCACGAGGTGGGGGTCCCCGATTCCCCCCTGCGCCCCAAAACCCCCGGGGATGGCGGGGAACCCTCACACCCACCCCTCCTGCTGCCCCAGGTCCTGGCCAAGCGCAGCAGCCGCAGCCGGCGCGGGCGGGACGAGCGCCGGGGGCTCCTCCACGACATCCACTCGCTGCAGGAGCTGTATCCCGATATCCCGAGGGGTTTGGGGGGCTCTGGCAGAAAACGGGGGGCCATGAGCTGTCACAGATCCCCAGTGGAGGCCTGGGAATTGGAGGGATTATTGGATTTGGGGGTCCCGGGGGGGCTTCACCCCAAACCAGGAGTGTTGGTGCCCCTTAACGAGCATCAGCCTCGACGGGGAAGAGGAGGACGAGCTGCTGGACGCCTACACCACCCCATCCAAGGTGGGCACCCCCCAAATCCACGGGGTTTGCCTTAAAACGAGCCTGGAAACATCCTTTTCTTGTGGATATTCCTTCGCAGGGCTCCCAAAAACGCAGCAATTCCACCCCCGAGACGCCCCGGCCCAAGCGGGCGCCGTCGTCCCGCAGCCCCTATGGGCTCTTCTCCCCCGGCAGCTTCTCCCCGAGGTGGGTGAGGGGTCCTGGGGGGCTTCCCTTAAATCCCAGCTCGAGAAATTGGCTCCTTTTTCTCTCCACCCTTTTTTCCTTCTCTTCTTCCTTCCTTGCCCCTAAAACTACAACGTTTTTGAAGTTGAGATGGAGTGCTTGGGAGGCTCTGTAAATCTGGAGCTCGTTAAAACCCCACTAAACTTACTGAAATAACGAACTTTTGAAACTTACAGACACCTGTCATTTTTAAATCAATGCAAACCATTAAACCCTGTCAAAACGTCACATTCACAGATCAGGGACTTCATCCCTTTAAGCTCCATTTATCTTTTAATGCTCAGAACGGGGGTAACGGGAAGGAGGAGAACCCAAAATCCGCGGAGTTTTCAGGGACAACTCCTGGCAGGATTCACCCCTGGTTTTCTTGTCCCCACAGTGTCACCCCCTCCCAGAAATACTCGTCCCGCGGGGGCCGGGGTGAGGTCGTGGCCTCATTTGGCCCCGTCCAGGGCCCGGCCTGGAGCGGCCACGGCGGCTGCGCCGTCAAACTCTTCGGCTGCCCTGAGGAGAACCTCACCAAACCCTACAAATTCATGTTCCAGAATGCGCTGGACGTCCGGGAAGGTGCTCGTGGAGCGGGGGAGGTTGGGGACACTCCGGGTTTGGGGGGCTCGGGGGGTGTTTGGTGACACCGAGGTCCCCCCCAGCGCTGGCCGGGCGGGTGGAGGAGCTCGGGGAGGTTCTGCGGAGGCACCACGGCCTGGACGGCTTCACCTCGGCCGCGCTCCCGGCTCAGGTGAGATCCCAGTCCCCCTATTTTGGGGTCAAACCCCCCTATTTTGGGGTCAAACCCCCTGTTTTGGGGTAACCCTGCCGCGGGGTCCCGCAGGAGCCGGTGACGGTGCTGGGGCAGATCAGCTGTGACGGGAACGGGAAGCTCAACGCCAAATCCGTGCTGCTGGTGGGGGACCGGGAGCACTCGGGGGGGGCCCAGGTCCCGCTGGACCTCTCGGAGCTGCCGGAATATTCCCTGTTCCCGGGCCAGGTGCGGCTTTGGGGGGGTCCCCCTTCCCTCCCTGCCCCTTTTCCCCAATTCCCACCCTTTTCCCCCATTCCCGGCGTCCCGCAGGTGGTGGCGCTGGAAGGCACCAACAGCACGGGCAGGAGGATTGTGGTGTCCAAGCTCTACGAGGTGACCACGCTGCCGGGGGGATTTGGGGTGGAATTGGGGTGGAATCGGGGGATTTGGAGACATTCCCGGCTTTCCCACAGGGGGTCCCGCTGCCCTTCCACACCCCCATGGAGCCGATGGCAGGTGAGCCCTGGTTCCTCCACTTTTTGTCCCTAAATCCCCATTTTTGTCTCCAAACTCCTTTTCACCCCCATTTTGGATCCCAAATCTCCCTTTTAGGCCCTAAACTTCCGTTTTTATTGTCCCCAAGCCACTTTTTCTCCCCACCTCCCCTTTTTTTCCTCCCCACATTCCCCTTTCCATCCCCCAAACCCTCCTTTGTGTCCCCAAATCCCCCATTTTTGATCCCTAAATTTCCCCTCTTTTCCCTAAACTCCTCTTTTTCCCCCAAAACTCCCCTTTTTCACCTAAAACTCCTTTTCCCCCCAGAGCAGAGGATGGTGCTGGTGGCCTGTGGCCCCTTCACGCCCTCGGACGGCGTCGCCTTCGAGCCCCTGAGTGACCTCCTGGAGGTCGTGGCCCGTGACCGCCCTGACGTTTGTGTCCTGGTGAGGGGGACCCCAATTATTCCCTCATTAACAGTGAATACTTAATTACCTTCATCATTATTAACCCAGTCCTGCTCCCCTCACCCCCATCCTGCAGCCTCGAAACGCTTGGGAGGCTCCAAACCCTTCAAAATTCATGTTAAAATCCCATTTCTGAACCCCAGAACCACCCATCTCTCACCCTAAGAATCCCCAAAATCCTCATTTTTCACCCCGAAGTGACAGAAAAGCTCCATTTTAAGAGCAGATGCTGCCCTTGGAGTCAAATTCCGATTCCCTGCCTGGGCATGGCACATCCATTTCAGCAAGTTCCCCTTTTTGGGCTTGTTTTGCCCTGAAATTTTGGGGATGTGGGCTAAAATTGGGGGTTCATTAATGAGAATTATTAAAAACAATTAAAAATTAGCTTTTCTGGGGGGTGATTTAAGGTGGTTCTTTGCTGTTTTTCCACAGTTTGGGCCATTCCTGGACGCCAAACACGAGCAGGTGGAGGTGAGGAGGGATCCCCCCAATCTACCCCAAATCCCCTCAATCCCTGCGGATTTGGGGCAGCACCAGATCCCAAAAAACAACCCCAAAAACGTGGGAATTGTGCCAATCCCGTTGTTTTCTCTCAATCCAGAGCTGCCAACTCCTGGGCTCCTTCTCGGACGTGTTCCGGCTCTGCCTCAGGACGATCATCGAGGGCACGAGGAGGTGGGGACAGGAATGGCCTAGAATTCCTCATTCCCACAGGGAGTTTTTGCCCCAAAATGCCACTTTTTACCCCAGACAGGTTCAAATCTCTCTTTTTTTTCCCCCTAATCCCGTTCTTCCCTCTTTTTCCCCCCAGTGCTGGCTCCCAGCTCGTCCTGGTGCCGTCGCTCCGGGACGTCTCCCACGATTTCGTGTATCCGCAGCCACCCTTCCCCTTCCTGGACCTGCCCAAGGAGGACAGAGCGGTACCGACCCCAGAATTCTGCTTTTCTCCCCAAAAATGAGTTCCCAGGAGATCTCCCCACGTCCTGGCAAAGCCCAGCTGAGATTTGGGGTGAAATCCCCTTTTTTTCCCCACCTGGCAGCGATTTCCTGCTGCAGCTTCCCAGAGGACAAAGGGTTTGGGATTGGAATTCCACAGCTCCCAACGCCCTTCCCGGCCCTTTTTGGGTTCAAATTCCCTCATTTAATGATTTTTTATCCCTCAGGAGCAGATCTGCAGAAAATCCAGCTCAGTCCTGGGCATTTTCAGGAACATTTTGGGGGGTTAAGGAAAACTTGGTGGGATTGGGGCAGTTTAGGGCTGATTTAGGGCATTTCAGAGTGGGTTTGTGGCATTTTAGGGCATTCCAGGGTGAGTTTGGGGTGGGTTTGGGGCATTTTGGGGCTCTCCGGGGGTGTCCTGGATGTCCAGCCCCGTGTCCGTGTGTCCAGCGCGTGCTCCTGGTGCCCGAGCCCTGCACCCTGGACATCGATGGCGTCGTCTTCGGCCTCACCTCCACTGACCTCCTCTTCCACATGGGGGCTGAGGAGATCAGCAGGTGCCTCTTTTTGACCTTTTTTCCCCGTTTCTTTAACCTTTTTTCCTCCTTTTAACATTTTTCCTCCTTTTCTTTAATCTCTCCCTTTTTTTCCCTTTTCTTCCCCCCCTTTTCTCTCTTCCCTCCCTTTATCCCCTCTTTCCTCCCCCCCATTTTCCCGTTCTGTTTCCCTTTTCCCCCATTTCTTTTTTCTCATTTCCTCCCTTTTCTCACCCATTTCCCTCCCCTTTCTCCCGCAGCTCCTCTGGCATCTCCGACCGCTTCACGCGGATCCTGCGGCACGTCCTGACTCAGCGGAGGTGAGGGCAGGGCCCAAACGGGGCTGGTTTGGGGCCAAACGAGGAAAATCCCGTTCCCTCCTCACCACCTCCCCCTTTAGAGTCACTTTTGAACCTTAAAAACGCCCATTTTGGGGTCGGGAACCCTCTGATCCCGGAGCGTTTCCGCGCTGTCCATCCCAGGGCGGGTCTGTGGTGGAGTCCCCGGAAATCTGGCACAGCCACGCCCCCCAAAAACGGCTCCTTCCTCCCCAAAAACGGCTCCTTCCTCCCCAAAAACGGCTCCTTCCTCCCCAAAAACGGCTCCTTCCTCCCCAAAACGCTGCCCCTGCAGTTTCTACCCCCTGTACCCACCCTCCGAGGAGCTCAACGTGGACTACGAGAACTTCTCGGCCTTCGCGGCGCTGCCGGTGACCCCCGACGTCCTCGTCACCCCCTCCGAGCTCCGCTTCTTCATCAAGGTCAGCCGGGACCCCAAACCCCCTGGGCGGGCGCAGCCCAGAGAATTCCAGCGGGAATAAAGCGCGGGAAGGGCCGGGACTGGGGCTGGGGGCTGGGTGCGGTCCCAGATCATCTGGAGCTGGGGGCTTTTGGGGTCTGGATGGGCTGTGGGGTCCCAGTTCCGCGGGGTCCCCTCCGTCCCCGTGACCGCCGTCCCCTGTCCCCCGCAGGACGTCCTGGGCTGCGTCTGCATCAACCCCGGGCGCCTGACCAAGGGCCGGGCCGGGGGCACCTACGGGCGGCTGCTGCTCCGGAGGGACCGTCCTGGGGACTGTCCTGGTGACCATTCCGGGGACAATCCTGGTGACCATTCCGGGGACCATCCTGGTGACCGTTCCAGGGACAATCCCAAGGACAATCCCGGGGATAACACCGGGGACAATCCCAGAGCCCCCCGGAGCAGCCCCTGTGTGGCCGCCCAGGTCGTGAGGATCTGAGCCCCCGGCTCCACCCATTCCCCACCCACGGTTCTGGGACCAGGAATTGGGGTGAAAACTCCTGGGATTTTGGTTAAAAACCCCCAAAATCGTTTGGCACGCGGAGCAGTTTCCCCAGTGGGATTCACCCACGGAAAAGGGAATTTGGGAAGGCAAATCCAGGTGTGAGATCCTCCCCGTCCGGGCGTCACCCCTCGCCTTTGGTGGCCTTGTTGGGGGACTTGGAGTTTAATTAGTCCAAAACCAATTAATTACAGATTCCTGGTGGGGCTACGCTGCTCCTTCCCGGGAAAAACCAACTCCAGATGTAGATTTGACCCTTTTCTCTCCCTTTTTGCCTCAAATTTATGATGATGAAGCTGAAAATTAATTAAAGTTTCTGCCTCTCCCGGTGTCGTTTCCTGAGGGAAAAAGGGAAATCCAAGGGGGTGGATTTTGGGGTAAAACCAGGGAAAATCAGGGCTGGGGAGGGAGATTTCCCCTCACGACTGGTGTAGAGCTGGAATTTTCCCAAAAATCCCCACTTTTTCCCCATGGAGCAGCTGGGGAGGGCCATGGTCACCTCTGACTGTCCCATCCCGGTTCCTCCTCTGCTCTTTGCGCAATTCCAGCACTTTTCACCCCAAGTAAAATGCAGTTTTTCCAACATCCATAAAATCTTCCCGATTTTGTTTTCCCTCCTATTTCCAGCTTTATTTCCATACGGGAGCAAACCCCCGTTCTCTCCCAGTTTTCCCCTTGGATTCTCCTCTGCCAGCCTCAGTTTCCCTTGGAAAAACACCGATTTTGGTTAAAACAGCAGCAGGATGAGCCAGGGCCGCGGCTCATCGGGATTTTGGGAATTCCGACTCTCCCCCCGACAGCGGCCACCCCGCTTAACCACATCCCTAATTTGGGGTTTAATTCGGGAATCCCGAGGATTTTAAGGCGGGGGCAGGGACCCCCCCTGCGGCTCCCGCTGGGATTTTTCCGGCTTTATTCCCGCTCCCCCGGGGCTCTTTTCCTGCGGCCCATCCCGGGGAGAGGCCGAGGAAGCTCCGGGAATTCCCGGGAAGGGAAGCGAGGCCGGGGTGGGGCCTGGAGCGGCGCCGGAGCGGCCGCGGGCGCGCCGGGACCCCGATCCCGATCCCGGCCCCGATCCCGGGATCCGCCGGGCCCGCAGGTGCCACCGCCGGGAATCCGGGAAGCGGCGGGGGAAGGGGGAGCTCGGAATCCCGGGATGCCGCGGGGAGGGCGGGCAGAGCTTTTCCTGCCGTCCCGGCCGGGCTCGCGTCGCTGTCGCATCCCCGATTTAAAGGGAGAGGGGGCGATTCCTTCCTTTTATCCAGGAAAAAAAGGAGCGGATCCTTCCCCCACAGCCCCTGCCCCCCCGCTCCGCTTCCCTGCTTAATTAAACCGGCGCTTAATTGGAGCCACCCGGCTCCGCCCGCTCCGGCTTCAATCAGCGGCGGAGCCCCGGAACGGTCCCGGAACAGCCCCCGGAGCCCTGGAATTGCTCCTGGATCCCCGGAACGGTCCAGGGATAGCCCCCGGAGCCCTGGAATTGCTCCTGGATCCCCGGGATAGCCCCTGGAGCAGCCGCCGGAGCCCCGGAGGACAGAGGCCGGATCCCGGCCCGGCGCTTTCCGGGCGTTTTTCCCGCAAACGGGAGAATCCCTGGATCTCCGAGTCCCCGTTTTAGGGAGTGTCCCGGGAGCCCGAGCGGACTCCGGCCCCGTCCCCTGCGCCACATCCCGGGAATTCCCGGGCGGGGCCGGGACCGGGAGGAGCCGCCCGGAGGAGCCGCTGTTGTTTTTCCTGGGATTTTTGGCTTTTCCGTGGATTTTCCGGCCGCCCCTCGGGCCGGGTTTGTCACCGGGGACACCGGGAGGGGTCGGGGAGTGGCCGAGGCCGAGATTTCCCTGCCCTGAGCCGGCGCTTCCTCATCCTCCAGCTTCCCTCTGGATTCTCCCGAGCGCCTTTTCCCGAAATCGGCGTTTTCCTGGGAAAAGGAGCCGGTCCCGGGGTCCCTTGGCATGGAATTGTCACCGACCCGCTGCCCCCGCTCCGGATTCTCCGCTGGATTCTCGAGGTGGGACGGGATGAGGGGAATCCGTTCCCCGCTTTAGCCAATTTTAACCAATTCCAGCTTTTCCCGTCCCCGGAACGGTGTCGGATCCCACGGATGGGTCCTGGCGCCACTCCCAAAATCCCCATTCCCTAAAAAAAACCCCACAACCTTCATCCCAAAGGGTTGTTCCTCCTCCTCCCCGCTCCTGCAGCTCCGGGACCGCAGGGAAATGGGCTCATTTCCATGCGTTTTGGGAAAATCCATCCTCCGGAGCGATCCCAGGGCAGATCTTCTTCCCAGGGGCAAATTTCGAGGCGAGGATTTAATTCGGGCACCAAAAAAAGGCTCAGAATGGGTCGGGAGGGGGAGGAATGGGAGGAACTGGGCGAGTTTCTGGTGGCTGCTCCTCCCTCGGGCCATTCCCATGGGAAAAGGAGTTTAATTCCATCACTGAATCCCCGCTTTTGGAAAACGTGGATGGGATTGTTCCTGGAGACACCGGGATGGGGAAGGGGCTGCTCGGATGGAGCCAAAACTGCTGAAAATTGACCAGAAACCCCCAAATTTTTGTGTGGCTCAGCCCAAAATGCTGGAAACGGGCAGAAAAGGAGGAGGTTTTTATGGAAAACAGGCAGGGAAAGTAACAGATTTTGAGGTCCTGAAGCTCAAGGGGCTGAAAATGGGCAGAAAATGAACAAAATTTCACATTGAGGTAGGAATTTCCAAAACCGGGCAGAAAAGGAACAAAATTTTCAGGTTGTGAGGCAGAAATTTCTGGCAAGAGACAAAAAGATCCCAAATTTTTCCTGAGCCAAAGTCGGAATTGGGGAAAACCGGCGGAAAATGAAAAACTTGGATGCGCTGAAGCCCAAAGTGCTGAAAATGAAACAAAATTTTCCTGTCTTGAGATGGAATTTGCTGAGAACAGGCGAAAAGAGCCCAAATTCCTTCAAATCCAAACTTTTAAATCACCAAAAACGGGTGGAAAAGGAACTGAATTTCCTCTACTGAAGCCGGAATTGATGGAAACAGGGAAAAATTCCTCAAATTTTCCCCCGTGGGAATCAAATCCGCTGATTCAGGTGATTCCGTGGAGTTGGAGTCCTGGGAGCATCTCCTGGAGCTCCTCCCACTCGGATCCTTTGGGAAAACATCCCCTTTTTCCCTGTTTTTCCCCATTTTCTTCATTCCTGACTCTTCTTTCTGGGGTCACCTGGGTTCTCCTGGGGCTTTAGGGATGCCCGGAGCTGCCGGATGCTGGAAACTCCCAGAAATGAGTTATTTATTGGAGGTTTCCTTGTGGTTTTCCTCCTTTTCCAGCCCCTTTCCCACCTGTTCCGCGTCTCCCCCGCGGGGAATGGGGAGCGCCGTGGGTTTGCCTGGGAAAAAATCCCCTAAAATGCCAAGAAAAGGGGTTTTGGGGACGGAATTGCCCCCGTTCCCGGCGTTTCAAACCCCTTTTCCCAGGGATTTCATTCTCCCCAGCACAAAGGGAGCTCCCGGAACATTCCCAGCCTTTGTCCCGGCCCAGCCGAGCGGGAGCGGCCGGGGAGGGGGAGGAATTGGGGTCAGGGAGGGCAATTTCGGGTGGGAAAAGGGATGTGCAGGAGGGGAACGATCCCATGGCACCGATGGCTCCGGGATGCCCGTCCCCATCATCATCCTCACCTGGGAATGCACATTTTGGAGGCTTTTTTTCCTACAAATCCATCTCTTTTTCCTTACATCTCCATCTTTGTTCCCTAAAATAAACCACCTTTTTTTCCTACAAACCCACTCTTTTCCCCTACAAATCCATCTTTTTTCCTACAAATCCACTTTTTTTCTAAAAAAACCCCACTTTTTTTCCCTACAAGCCCAATTTTTGCCTACAACCCCACTTTTTTCCCCCCACAGTTCCCCTTTTTTAACGACCCCGGTGGTTTTCCACAGCCGAGGGCCCCGTGCCGATCCCAATCCCAAAGGAAGATCCTTCCCTGGCTCCTCTCTGCGCCGTCAGCCCGGGGCCGCCCCCCGCCCATCCCGTCCCGCGCTAATCCCGGGATTAGCGGCGCTGGATTCTGCACCGTCAGGATTTTCCTGCCCGGAGCCGCCGGGACGGGGCCGAGCGGCGGCCGGGCCCTGCCGGGGCCGCGCTCCCGGGGCCGATTCCCGGGATCGCCCCGGGATCCTCTTCCCTCCCTTCCCTCTTGGCCTCGGGAGCGGCGCCAGCGCGGGTCTGTAACGGGGTCTGGGGGGGATTTGGGGGAAACGGACTAATAGGGGAGTATTCCCTAAAAACGGGGGTAATAAGGGAGTATTCCCTAAAATCAGGAGATAATAGGGGAGTATTCCCTAAAACTGGGGGATAATAAGGGAATGTTCCATAAAATTAGGGAATAAGGGAGTGGTAGATAGGATTAGAGCACAGAGGTGGTTTTGGCTGTAGCGGGGCCAGGGCAGGTCCGTGATGGGGTTTGAGGCACTGGGAACTGGGGAAAAACAGGGAATTAAAAGGGAATATTCCCTAAAAGCAGAGAATAAATGGGCAGCAGTCGGGATCAGAGGAGGTTGGGGCAGCGCTGAGGTGACACTGGAGCGTTGAAGGGGAAATGGGATTTTCCATCCCTCGGGGCATTGTTGTTGTTGTGTTTTTAAGGATAAATCCTCCCCACTCCCTCGGGATTTTTCTGGGTCAAATTCCGGCTGGGAAAGGCCCCTCAGGGTGTCCCAGCCCGGGACAAACCCATCCCCAAATCCCTCACAAACTGTTCCGTTCTTGCCGGCGGCGCTGGATCGGATCTGCGTTTACAAAAGCAGGGATGGATGGAATTTTTTTCCCAGAAAATTCATGATAAGGGTGGAAGCCCCTAGAACTTCCCGCTTGCTGATTTAACAGGGAGCATTCCGGCAGCCCCAAACCTGTTCCATCCCTTTTTCCATCCCACTGAGGCGTCTCCCAAGGCTGGACATGTTAATGGCACCAAAAATTCCCAGTTTTGCCTCTTTTCTCCCCACAGCTGGAAAATCCGGCCCAGATCTGACGTCTGAACTCAGAGCTCACGACTACAACAGGGGAAACCCCAACTTCCTTCCCCCTCCGGCCGAAATCTCCGTTGGTTTTTACTCCAGCTGGGCTGGGTGGGGCCGGACAACGCGGGGCCGAGGGGAGAGGGGATCGGAATGAGAAAATCCCTTTTGGGCTAAAAACGCCTCTTCCCAACACTCCGCTCTCCCGGCCTCTAACTCCACACCCCGATTCCTCCCTAAAAACACGAATCCTTTGGATTTCCCTGCTTTTCCTCCCTCTCGCTGCCGAGGCCCCGAGCGTCTGGATTTCATTACCTGCCTGTTTGGGTATCGATAACGCGGCCAGTGGAGAGCGGGGGGAGCGTCTGGAATCCATTTCCCGGGACGTGCCGGCGGCGAGGATGCCCCGTTGGCGCGTCAGAACTCGGCTGCGAGCGCTTGTCCCTTTCTCTGTTCGTTTGCAGGTCGTCCTGAGGCCGGGAAGACGCCGCCAGGTCGGGTTGGGTTGCGTTGGCCAAGATGTCCACCAAGGTGCCGATCTACCTGAAGAGGGGCAGCCGGAAGGGCAAGAAGGAGAAGCTGCGGGACATCCTCTCCTCGGACATGATCAGCCCCCCCTTGGGCGACTTCCGGCACACGATCCACATTGGCAGCGGCGGCGAGAGCGACATGTTCGGGGACATCTCCTTCCTGCAGGGCAAGTTCCACCTGCTGCCCCGCAGCGAGAGCGGCTGCGCTGACGGCAGCGACGGCGCCGAGGCGGCGGCGGCGCCGTTCGAGTTCTCGCGCACGGCCACCATCTCGGGCGGGGAGCAGGAGGCGCCCGCGGCGCCGTCGCCGCTGCTCAAAAACGCCATCTCGCTGCCGGCCCTCGGCGGCCCGCAGGCGCTGACCCT
>VZTE01001151.1:0-14945 GCA_013397775.1 Eulacestoma nigropectus
CTGAGGATTGTGAGAGACTAACCCTTCCTGGGACAACCATTTACACGCGGTAGACTGGTGGCACCCCGATCCATCCAGTGATAACTTGTATTGGCCATCTTGACAAGGATCTATACTGTGTTTTTTGTGTAGAACCCACGATCATCAATCCTGGGTTCTATGCAAGTGTTTTAATTGTGGCCATGAGTGGTATTGTTCTTCTTTTTACAGACCCTTTTGTAAGCAGTGTGACCCCCGTAGTGTTTTTGCAGGTTTTAACTGTTGAACAGAAAAGGGGGAAGTGTGAGGATTCAGAGTGTCCCCATGGAGGATTGCTTTGGTTGAAGTGGGACCTTGGGAGAGACAGAGGGGCTGTGTCTGGTCTAGCAGGAGTCGAGACAAAGAGCAGGAGGTAAGACAAAGGGTAGGATGGTTAACAGGAGATTAGGCGAGGAGATTGTAATCTGTAGCCTTGGAGACGCAAAAGATTTAACCCTAGAAGCCGAAGTTTGTAGCTGCTGAACTGTTAGTTTGTAAGAGTGTATAAAGATGCGGCTTCTACAATAAAAGTTGGCTTTGCATGCACCCAGTGAAGTTCATGTTTCAATCACTGACAGTCAAACACGATGGCTGATAAAATAAAAACCTTGATGATGCATAATTCCACCTTGGATGACATTTTTGAATGAAATTGTCCAGTGATACTGTTGCCTTTCCCTGGTCTTAAAATTAAAAGCCAAACATGGTTGAGGGGAAAAGGGGTTTTTACCTCGGTATTTATTTAAGAATCCTTAGGTACACCACTTCGTCCAGGTGGAATGCACTGAAATGCACACCGAAATGCACACACATGATAAATTGCGTATACAATTTATAGGCCTTGCAAATTAGCATGTCTATCAAAGATTCCCCAAGGAGAGACTCGAATGAATCCCCCAACCCAAGGAATCTCCCCCCTGGATGGGCCTACCTTAGTTTACAGGATGTGTTCTAGAGAGGATCTTGGTGTCTAGGGCTTTCTGACCCCCAACTGCGAGGCTTCCAGGATGTTTGATCTCCTGGCTTAACAGAATATTGGGTCTATACTAAGTTATCAAACTTAAAGAATTACAAGTGTGTGGGCTAAAAGCACTAAGGATACATAAAAGCTATATAAAAGGGTACATAAAAGTGGTATAAAAGAAAAGGCAAAAAAATCATCATGGCATCAATACTCACTGAGGCTGGCATGTTCCGCAGGGAGGATCTCAGGGTACAACGCCCATGTGGACACCTCCACCCAGAACGGCCTCCCAAGAGCTGAAAAACCTGCCCAGACCAAAACTTCCATGGGACTCCAGAACGTGATAGTCCTTGTGGGGTCTGAAGGTAGAGTGGGTGTCATGGGTGTGAGTGTGCCCAGGACTCTTCAAGCAAGTAGCCATGTGGTAAGAGAGTGAAACCAGCAACAGTGTCTGGGGATCTGCGTGATGGACATGGAGCACTGTGTGCTGCTGTTGCAAGCTGAGCACGAGTCTTGCCTTCAGTCTTTGTAAGGGGAAGGTAGGTTTGCTTCCAGCCCTGGACTGACTGACTCAACTAACTCACAAGCCAAAGGAGATTGGATTCTCACCTCTTCTTGGGGCAGGAGGAGGAACCTTCTTCTTCCCCCTGCAATGTCCTTAGGTGACAGATGCAATGTCCTGAGGCTGGAGAATGAGGAGGGAGAGAGTAGTAGTCAAGTCCCAGGAAAGGCCAACTGTGCAAAGTCGATCCAACCATCTACCCCCATTAGAATTGGTGCTCCCAGAAGAGGGGGTGAGTAATTGGAGACTTCTTGCTGAGAGGCCCCATTTGTCATCCAGACAGTGTCTCTAGAGAAGTCTGCCTGCTGGGAGCTTGCATCCATGATATCACGAGAGGCTGCTGAGGCTGGTCAAGCCTGTGGGCTATCATCTCTTCCTACTCTTTCAGGTAGGGTTGAATGAGTCTGCAGAGAGGTGATTTAGAAATATCAAGAGGGATCTTATATCCCTTGGAAGAATGTTCAGGGGCTCAGGAGATGAAGTTCTAATCCAACTTCCCAGTTAGAGAAGGGGATTTGAGAAAAAGGAGGTGAGCTGAACAGGCGAATGACTGGTTGCACAGCTGGTGCCATGCTCAAGATCTTGGTTCTATGATTTTGGGCATACCTTCAAGAAACTGGGCCTGCTGAAATTTAGGGTCTCAGCTGGCCAAGTGGAGCGAGAGTGTCCTGGACAGCAAATTGCCTGGACTTATCAAAAGAGCCTTAATCTATATTTTAAAAAGATTCAAACTTTCAACACCTTCCCTTATTTGTAATATCTGCTGTAATTTCCTTTCCATTCTGTCTTAAACAGACTTTAAATTTTGAAAGCATTATAATGCCTCAGTTATTGCAGCAATCATATTGCACAGCTCAGACCATCTCACATCCTGACTGTTGGAGCAAGCTGAGAAGCACAGCAAAGAGCTGCTTCGGTGTTCGTATGTCAGAAGTGTATTGCTATCATTTGCCATCTTGATGGGACTGCAGATGGGTGTGTTAGGAGAAAGGATATTCCTGTAGTCACAGAGCTCCAAGCCTTGCTGGGAGCCTCACCCTGCCTCTCAGCTCAATCTGCAGATGAAAACACTGTTCTTCCTTTACCCATTGGTGACAAAAAGGTGTCAAATTCCTTAAGTGGTCTTAGTCCTTAGTTCAGAAGATTCTGGCTGGGGTAAGAAAACTTAATCATTGTATAGTTCTCACTGACTTATATTGTGTTCCAGCTGCATCTTTCTTGAAGTTTGATCCTGTTACCTTGTTGGAATACTTATTTCCTGGATTGAGTCTGTCTGGACACTTCACCTATCTTGTTATGGATTTATTCAGAGTA
The DNA here is from genome assembly GCA_013397775.1 of Eulacestoma nigropectus. NCBI lineage: Eukaryota > Metazoa > Chordata > Aves > Passeriformes > Eulacestoma > Eulacestoma nigropectus. The sequence continues at coordinate 2,859 of VZTE01001151.1, forward strand.
AAGTTGTGGTTCAACTGCTGACAGTAAAAAGGTGGTTGTTTCACACCTTGATCCACAGATACAGTGCAGAGGTTGTAAATAAAAAGAACGAACAGACTGACATTACTGAGGAAAGCACCGGTAGCATTAAGTTAGGAATGTTGTGTGGAATAGGAGCAGTAGTTGTCTGTATATTGGTATTTTTTTATCCATTTGATTGGACCCTGATTTCTAGGCACCTCATCCTCCTGTGCCACGTGATGTTCCTGTGAAGGTTCGTCAGTCAGCACCTCATCAAGCAGAAATCCATTTCTTTCCTTTAGTGACTGAGAGCTTCCTGCCTATGTTTGTTCCTGCATTCACAGCACCAATTACCATTGTGTCAAAACAGGCCTGAGCTCTTGCTGACTTCCGTCAGAAAAACTCAAAAGCCTTTATTTTGCAGGTCTGTTCTTAAACTAACACAGAAGCAGTAACATCTTGGTGCACCTGAAAGTATTTTCTAAACAAGCAAGAACACTTCTATGCAAGAAAATGGTCAGATTAGTGTAAATCGTAACCCTCTCAGATGGCTGACAGTTGAAAAGTGAAAGCCTGAGATAGCAAACATGAGTTGTGTATCCTTAGTTATTAGGTAGGCTGTGCCTTGGGATTCTACCTGTGAATCAGGGCCACATTGTGTGTCACCTGTGCAACCTCAGAGGAGGCAGATGGTCCAGCCCAAAGTATATAACAGAAAGAATCCAACAGCTGGAAACAAATGGAGTAGAAGATGGAAAGGGTGAAGCAGAACTGGTCAAATGTGGAAACATGTGCCCTCAGCACATCCACAACCTCTTTGCCCTGTGAGTGGGATCCCCCAGTAACTGCCTGGTAGAGGTGTTAATGCCAGTGAGAGCAGGAGAAACCCAGGAATTGGGCAGAGCCCTGGTGTTGCCCCTTCTGTCCCATTTCTTGATGCTAAGATTCCATTCTCTTCCAGGGTGTCTCTAGTACAGGGACTGGTGGTGGTTTATAAGGAGCTGTCTTTCAAGGGCACGGATACTTGACAGAGCTTTTAGAATTTTTTTTCCTTTCTGCTCTGTCAAACTCTTTCCAGTTTCTCTCCTCTAAGTTTAGAGTGCCATGTGCTCAGTGCTATTCCAAGCTTTTCTTTCAGCAGGGAGAGAAAGGCAGGCCTGTGTGCTGTAATAATAGTCACCCTCATTCACTGAGGGTGCCATGTGTTGTGTTTTTGAGCCAAACATATTTCTGATTGTTGGATACCTAAATCTACTACCCAATATTTCCCATGCTGAAGTTTCAATAAAAGCCATTTCAAGTTGCCTGTATTCCAAACGGAGTGTGTAATCTCTTTATTATGCCTGGCCTGGCTTGCTGGGCACATGAATAAACCTAGCTGTGTGTCATGATGACTGTTTGTATCGCCTGACAATAATTGGAACAGAGGTAAATAAAATCAGTGTTTTGTCTTCCCTTAGATTGGACTCATCAGCAGATGGGGAATGCTGCCATTCTTTCTTTATTTTTGGCAAAGCCCTGCATAGCTGACAGACCCCTGCTACAATGGAAAGAGTTCAATGAGGTTTAGGGAAGAACTAATAATATGTCAGTTACTTCTGGAATGCTTGGAATATGATTTAATTTGATCATTTAAATGTATTTTTTTTTAATCTTAAGAAACCTGCTTTATTACCTGCCTCCCGGTTTGACATCTGTGTAGCAAAATGTGAGCATCTGGAATATGCAAACTGAAATCAAAGTGTGGAATTCCCTTTGAAGCTTAGTTTCTTGTTCTTTTCCCTCCCCACCTTTTAATATTTGGCCTGCTGTAATTTTATTTCTCTGAAATTTTCTGTGATTGAAAGAGTGTTAAAGGAACAAAGCAAATATTTACATTACGCAAATGCCGCTTGATGTGATTAGTTAAAAGCAATCTATTTAAAATTTAATATTTTTCTTAAACATATGCATAAATGTGCATGCACACATGGGGAAGCTGGTGGAATAAATTCTGAATTTAGGTGAGCTGGAAGCTTCTGGGCTTTGGAACACAGTGTCTGGAAAAAGACAGTATGACCTTTAGGTTTAAGGAGCAAACCCACCTCTAATTCACTTCAGGGCGGCAAACCTAAAAGGCATTTACAGACTTGTGGTGCCGCCTCTGCCTTGGTGTTCATGGTCCTGGCAGGAACCTTCTCTGGAATCCTAGGCTTCTTTATCCAGTGTTAGGGGCCAGATGTTCACTGGCTCCTAGACCTGTGTAATTCATTCAGATGAGCAAGAAACTGGCCTTGACCCTGTGCTGCCTGTCCCTGGTGCGTGGGGGTGCCGGGACAACTCCCTGCCTCAGAGCAAGAGGAGAGCAGGGATGAGGCTCTGGCTGTGTCATGCCCACTGTGGGATACTTTGATGTACCTTGATGCAGTGCAAATTAGGCCAATATTCCTTTCTCAAGCCTGTCTCTAGAGTTCCTGTGCTGCTCAGGGATCAACTTTTACTATCATCTGTAGGTCTTGCACATTCATGAACCACCGCAGGTACTGAAGCTGCTGCATGACTTGAGCAAATGGGTGGCAGTCACAAGTTCCCTTTCCTGCTTTGCCTGAAGCTTGAGGAAATGTTGCCTTTATCTATTCTCTTTTATGTCTGAGACAGAGATGGGTAAGTAGGAGGGATGTGAGGGAACATACAAGCTCACCCAGCCAAGTGATCTAAAAAATAGATCCTGGACATGGAAAAGACATTATTTTCTGGAGACCAGCTGATGCTGACTGAATGTTTGAAGAGAAGGATGATGATTTTCAAAGAAGTTGAATTATCCTCTTTTATTTATGATTTTAAAATGAATTTGTAAAGTGTTTTATGGCACATTTAGATAGGATAAGCAAGACATTTGATTTTTCATCCTTTTTTTATTTCCTTGATGACTTTTACCAATAATACTAGGGTATGGAAAACAGTATTTAACCATTCCCAGAGGAGATGAAATCAATGGAATTAAAGTAAATTGAAGAAAAACTCTCCAAATCTGCTAAATCTCATGGTTTGTGCAATGCCTTTTCTCAGCCCTTTGATGGATAAGTACTACAGCTCCTCCACTTCTCGGCTTCAGACCACTTTTCCTGGTCTCTGTGGTCCAAGAAGTGGTGAAGCTTCAGCACCAAAGAGTACTTTGGGGGTCAGTCCTGACTGTGCCTCACCCCTGTGCTTGGGGAGGTTGGAAACAGCAGTAATTTCACCTTGCCATGCTCTTGTGTCACCCATAAAAGACCTTGACCCAAAAGGAAGGAAGAGCAGGACAGATGGTGAGTCAGACAAGCTTCAACAGGCAGTCAGCAGCTAAGATTGATGCTTTTCTGCAAAATCTCCTCATTTCATTATTTCGGAGTCCTTGCAGCCGGGGTGTCCCGATATTTGTTTTGTGCCAGCTGTGGTGGATTGGGGAAAGACTTTGCTTGAGCACATCTTCAGAGGTGACACTGAAATGTCAGGGAGAGTCTCCTTGTGGTTTAGGTCCCTCATGACAATCACATCATGTGGGAATCTCTTGAACCATCCACCATCCAAAAGAGAACTTATCCATCAGGGAAATAGACATTTTTCTTATGGTTTTCAGAATATTCTTAACACTTTTGTAACAGTCTAATATGGCTTCTGGGGAACTGAAGGGTCAAGATTCACCAAACATGATCTATCAGTTAGAGGAGGCAATAGTATTTAATATATATTATAAAGCCTGTTGCAGTAAATGTCTGGATTAAAAGAGTATCTTAACAAAATCGTGGACCAGAGAGAAGGAGCCATGTAGTGTTTTTGTACTGGATGCCTCTTTTTCTTATGATCCTCTTTTAATGCGGCTTTGAAAATTGCCCAGCAGTACAGCATTATTTGGCTTTGCTTCAAATGTTAAGACACATTTTCTTTTTTTCAACCTGAAGGAGACCTTTATATGGAGTATAAAAATCACAATATCACAAGTAAAGGACCATTAACTAAGTGTAATGGTGGGGGGGAAGTATGCTTTGAACATTGTTTCCATTATTCAGAATAGATCAAGTTTCAGCCCAAATAGAAATGAAAGACTATTGAGGAAATGTTGCAAATACCTCAAATTCTAACTTTTACTTTGCTCTTGTTAACTATGTGTGATTAAGGAAGAAAGGAAAATTGTTAGGAGGCTCTGCCATTGCAAGTGATATAACGATGACCCTGTCTTAACTATCGGCATGTGTGAAAGTTCATCAGTAGTCACAAAATTCCCTGAATTTTTAAGATGTTTTTCTTTGATACATCAAGCTAAAAGGAATAACATATTCTTGAAAGCACAAGAAAAGTTAGTGTAATTGCCCAATATTAATCACATATGGGGTTGTATTTCTGCCTGAAGATAAATGATGCAATTGTGTCTCATGGAAAATGGTTTCTTACCACTGTGGGATTGTTAGATTTTACAAATTCCATACTGCTTTTGATTGGTTTGTAAGGTAAGGGAATTACAGAGAAGTAAAAGTGTAGGCTTAGGCTTCATAGTGCTGATTTTTCAATAACTGTTTCCTAGGGGCTTTATTGTATCAATTTTTAGATAGTATACTGGCAAACTTTTGAACATTTTCCTTCTTTGGTGGTGTTGCCCGGCTGTCTGCCCTTTTACCCAGAGCACTAGGCAGCATCTCACTTCATCAAATTTCCTGGAGATAATAATGTTTTACTTTATTTTTGGGGCTGTTCAGTGCTCAACCATCAAATAAGGGCTGTTAGAAGATGTTTTTGGAATCCTGGACACTTGTTCTTATTCATGAATGTGTATGTGTGGGGATGGTTTTATGAAAATTTGACCTAATTTATGGTTTGCCAACTGGCTGTCTACAAACTACAGTGAACCAGCAATTCCTTTGGGTACAGCATTCCAGCACATTCTGCCACCAGTTTTGTAGAGAGAAAATGCTAATATTTGTTCTTTCCCTACCCTTTCTAGAGAGCAAATGTTTATGCTTTCTCACAAGACCATTGTTTTTTAGTAGCTATCTATATTTTTCTACTGTGACAGTTTAAAAAAAAGAAAAAGCTGGGAGGGGAATTACTGATTTCAATTCTTGCCACTGTTTTGTATTGACAGAGTAGAAAATAAAATAAAAGAGGTGGAGGTGGAAAATCAGAGATGGCTTTTGTAATTTCCTAGTCACATCATAAGGATTCTTACTCTGACCCAAAGTATTCTTAATCTTTCTTTTCAGTATATGGATGTTGTTCACTTAAATGGATTTCCACTGAAGCAGAATTCTCTAATTAGACAAGAATAGTGGAGGAATTGACCATTATCTCCAGTTTTGAATTTTCAGGCAGCCTGTATTAGCAGTCATGCTTCTGCCAGCTGATCTTTAAACATGGAAATACTGGATCCAGAGATTACTGTTCAAAATTATTTTCACTAGTCTAATAGCTTTTTAATTTTTAAAATAGCTTTCATTCATCAGCAAGGGGCAAAGGTAATCAAATTTACTCAATCAATTCAGTTATTTTGCCCCTCTTAGCTAATGACATGTTGTATTGTGATATTAAACCAATGGGGAAGCTGGGATTTTATAATTTTTTTGGATAATCTTGTAAACAGTAGCCCATGCAGTCAGTGAGTTGATCTCTGGCAAGTAAGGAAAGGGCCTTATAGGACTGAAGTAAATGTGCAGAGAGTTGGTTTGGTAGTTTTTCAGTGCTTTGAGCCATTCTTGGTTATTTTTCTCTATTGTGCTTTTGAAGGTTCATCTGTGTAAGGGAGCTACTGACCAAGGTATGAATTCTTGGTGTTTTATCTGTACTGTGCTTGGGTCCTTTATGCTGTGCAGGTGCTCTGAGGACAAGATCCAAGGGACCTGATTTCCTCAAAGGTGTCAGAGCTGTTATTGGTACAGGGGGGTAAGCATGGGCTTTATGGTTGTCTAGAAACTCTCTTACTGTGAAACCAGGAGGATGTGCCTCACAGAAGGGTCAATGAGGGAAGACTGTAGCTTCCCCAGACTCCTTTCCCTGGTAAAACATCCCACAACTCACTCTGACCTCCCTTCACTGTATAGACAAGCTCTGGATGTTAACATCTCTGCAGTGCAAGATCGAATTCTCCAGCACAGTAACATGCACACATTTCAGCCCTTGACTGGAAGTGAAACATTTGAAAATACATGGAGGCTGGGAGAAAGGTGCTTGTGGAGAGGTTTGGGGCCCACTGGGGTGGGGGGGGTTGGAGCTCTGGGTCCAAGGCCTGAGGACTCCACACTGACATGCTCAAGGGGAGGAGCAGGTGCTGCTCAGAGCCAGATGCCTCCTTTCAGTTCAGGGACAGTACTTTATGTCACCCTAACTTGTGAGGAGGAGACTGACTCGTCTGTGCCAGTTCAGTGTTTTACTTGTCCATCAGACCAGCCCGACGCTGCTGCATATTTGCCTGAAACAGATTTTTGAGTGATTCTATAATGTGTGTGATGTGATAGTGTTACCTGGATATTCCCTAGGTTACAGCTACAACAGATACTATTACTTCAGAAGCTCCAGTCTATTTTTTATCTGCCAGATCTGTACTTTATGGGACAAGTTCTAAACTGAAGGCTCAGGTTGAAATCAGGGCATCATAAAATGCAGGGCTCATAAATGATGCCATCAAGAAGAGTTTCTACCTGTAGTTTCTGTACCTGTAATTTCTTCAAACAAACCCAGATGGCAGGTCAGTCCACGTAGCTGTTCATATTTGCAATGTCAGGCAGCATACTGGCTAGGAAGTTTCCCATAGGGTCTCACAAACTTAGGCAGATTAATGGATTATATTAAATGTTGATTATATACAATTTTAATTACTCTACAGGAAATAATTTTCAGCTGTCAGATCTGAGCCACAGAACTAAAAAATATATTTAAACAACTCTAGTTATGAGATTAGGTACTGCAAGTCTGGGCATATTCTGCTTTTGAATAGTCTTCTGAATCTTAGCACTTCTGGAATCCTGTTGCTGGAGTAGTGCCCAACTCTGACAAATTAATGGCATGATAAAGCAGAGATACACAACTCTGGACAATGGCAATACAGTGAGTTTATATGTAGAATGTCTATGGTAGGTATGTAATGTCTCTATGGCCATAGCACAGACTGGGAGATATTAGCAAATGAGGCAGTGGTCAATAAATATTGATTCTTTTGCAAGCCCTGATGTATGAAATTAGAAGAGTTAACGCAAAGATGATTGTGCTGAAGGATAGTCAATGTGCACGTTAGGATTTGAACTCAGATGCCCTTTGCTCTATTACTAGGCCTGGGATAAATCCTTATCCTGCGATACTTCTGTGATATGGTTAAATAACATGCAGTCAGTCAATTCTAGAGTTGAAAAGTTAACTCTTTTCTGCTGTGTTTTGGCTTTGTGTCATCCTGTCGGGGTCAGTAAAACATAGCAGAAACATCAGTAGACTGTGAGTAAAATGCTTTGTCTCCCTGTGGGTGTTTGGTGCCAGCTCAGGGTTACCTGTGTGTCGCAAGGTGTTATGGAAAGACCAGTTTGGATCCCTGGAGCAGTGTGTTAGTGCAATGATGGTGCAAGTCAGCCCAGGTAAGACACAGCATTGGCTCTCTACTACCACTTCTCTGGCTCTGTAGCCAGTGTGTTTGGTGCTAGCTCTGGGATCTCTCCAGAGCTCTGTGATGTGCAGTGATAGGCATGTTCCAGGCCTGCACTCCTGTATAGCTGGGCTGGTGTGAAACTGTGGGTTGAATCTTCAAGGTATTGAGATGCTAGGAGACAGATCTATTCCAATTAGTTAAATTTTCCATGAAATTGAGTTTCCGTTAAAAAATACTCAATTTCATTCAAGTGCAGTGGATGAAGGTTAATAATTTAAGTGCATATTTTTGTTTTACGAAACAAAAGTGATTGACTAGGTACCCTTTTTTTTCATCCAGAAATGCCAGTTGTCTGAAATGAGTTTGCATGTGAGTGAAGGTTGCTTCAGTCCACCTTCTGTGTCTGGTTATGATTTGCTCATAGATATTCTATAGTCACTTGCCAGGAATATCTTATCCATGGGATACACACTACAATCTGTGCCAGTTCAAGCTTATGTACTGTCAAAGGTTTGGGGAAGACAGCCATGAAATAAAAGAAAAATGAAGAATCTCTCTTATTCCAGTTTTGAAATAAAGATGATAAAACTCTTCCCCTTTTTTATGTTAATTTTATTTGAATAGGAGAAACTTGAAGCTGTCACATAACCGGTTTCTTCTGGCTGTGGGCTGTAAGTTGCTGCTGGTTGCTGTGCTGTTTGCACACCTGTTACACAGCCCAGAGAAACCTGTACTTGACTCGGGCTGTGATGTACAGGGACCAGGAGACTCACTGTGAAACAGGTTGTTCCTGATCTAGTAAGTGTTCAGCCATGTCAGAATGAGTCAGCAGTAACTGAAGCTTTGACTTTGCATCTGCATGTGCTTGTTGCCTTCTGCATAAAGAACTAGAGCAATGTGACCTCTTGTTTTTTATTCTGACAACAGATAACTCCTTAGAAAGCGTAAGTCCGATTTTCTAGATCTTTTAATTGGGAGTTTCTTATTCCAAACGTCGTGAAAACAAGAAGCATTGAAATTTTCTGCAGAATGGGAATGCTGAAAATTACTTTTTCAAATACATGGATTCTTTTAATAAATGTATACAGCCTTTCACCAAATTTCTGGAGTGCTTAAAACCCTGAAGGCTGGGAGTCCTGAAGTCAGACTTGCTTATTGCTACAAAGCTTCTGAGGAGCTGGAGACTTTAGAAGCCGTGAAGTTTCTGTAAATTCAAGGCAGCTTGCCTGGTGACTTACCAAGCTGGCAGGGAGCCTTGTAGACTTGGCTTGTGAGTTTGCTAGTGGTGAGTTTAGGACTTGGGATTTCTTTATCTCCAGGTTTCCACAGCCTGCTGGGATGACTGCAGTAGAGCTATGAGGAAATGAAGTAACTTTCCAATGGAAACCTGCCTGGTTTTCATCAAAATTTTATCCAAATTAATAAACTGTTTTAAACAACTTGATTTTAAATTTTTTTTCCTAGTGGAAAATATTCAATTGAAAAGTTTCTGACCTATGCATTTTGTTACAGCTCCAGTGGTGGTTGCCAGTTGTTTCGATTTCTTTGCTTGAGATGATCTGGATAATGCAGATGTCATGCCTGCCATCCTCAAACACAAGACAAAAATCTTTTACAAAAATCTGTGATGTAGTTTATGCAGTGAGCTGTTACTGCCAGTCAGAAGACACATGCTGTAAGCTGTTATACTCTGTCTCATATATGCGAGTGGTTTATTAGCATTGATTCTTTGTTAGGTTCATAAATGTAAGGAGATTACAAAAACCTGTACAAATTCATGAGTTCCATGAAACTTCCCTACAATCAAGGTTGTTTGTTCTCACCTTAGTAGGAGTCCTGGTTTCCCAGTAATGGACAGGAAATTTATATAAAAAATATTTTTTGGCATTCATGTTCTGCTGCTTATACAAATCACCTATTCTAATTCTTGCTTGCATGTACAGAAGCACTAACTGTGCAGTTTAAATGATGCCTACCAGTTGTGCTCGTCTTGAGTACGGAAAGATTATTGGGAAGGATTTGGGGAAGAGAAGAAGAGAGAGCAAAACTCCAGACATGAACAGTGGCTGGCTGCTATGCACAGGCCTGCCACATCTAGTAAGGGCACAAAAAGAGGAATTGAGTTCCTTAGATTCATGCCTGGGCAGACACTTTGGTCAGAGTTTCTGGAAATGGAGTCTGAAATGGCTCTGAGACAGCAGCAGCTGCAGAAAATGTTGCCTGAGGAGAAAATGGAACACAAAACATGCAGGTGTGCGGAGTTGAAAGAATTTTGCCTTGAGAAACTCAGTTAACAATTTCACCAGTGCTATACAAACCAGCCAGGATTCCAGCCCTGTCTAGACTCTGGAGAAGATCAACATACAAAAAATGCCATAAAATTTTTTATCATAGGGATGTGTTGCTGAGTACCCACTGTGCTTAAATGTGTTCAGTCAGAAGGAGTGTTTTCACATGTCTTCAGGGACAGTTACCCTGTTCTGGAGCAACCAGCCCTGTAGAGTCTGAGATACAACAGCTTTGTACCTATGTAGTGAGAACTGCAATTGCCATAGAGCTCTGGAAACTTCTCACAAATTTTGGCAAAGGTTTTAGTATGACTTGATGGAATTTTACTACATGAAATCAAACATGTGAGACCAACACTTCACAAAGTTTGGTTTCAGATGCTGGTGGAATTTCACACGCAAGTTATGTGTCAGGTGCTGTGTGATGTTTCAGGTGCTATTCACTGGGGATGGGTGTATAAGGACGACTTATGTTAGTGTGGTCACTGATTAGTGACAATGACTGCTGGGTGGGAGTAGACCTCACTGCTCTGTGGCTGAGTTACTTGTGCTCAGAGCCTCAGGCAGTGTAGAGATGTGTCACTTCTCTTGCTCATATTTATACAGCTCTAGTGGCTCAGAGTCCATGTGACTTGGGCTCCAGTGATGGTATTTTCTGCTATTTATCCCATGGCACATGGAGAAAGACATCCTTCAGTGGTTTGATCTGCTCCTGTGAATATCCCTGGGTGGCGAATGAGCTTGTAAGAAGTGTCTGAGGAATATGCTGCAGCTGGGCTGAGTTATTACATCTTTGTTGACTTGCAACCTGAAATCTATATCCTGCCGAGTCTTGCTGTGTAGCCATCATCTCTTTACCTTGGGATTATTGATTGCATTAAAATGTTCACTTTGTACTGCACACAGACATAGGGTACTGATTCTTTTTGTCCATATTGCCACTTGGAAATGTTATTTATGTGGGACCATTTCCAACATCAGTGCCAATCTGGAAAGTAGGATGTTTTATCTTTATTTATTGAAAATCTTTATACAAATAAGTAGCTTACTGAGAGAAAATACTAATTCAAAGGAACACCTTGCTCTCTTTATTTACTTCATTTATTTTGGTGCATCGTCTTCAAATTAAGAAAACATCAATATTAAATGGATTTAATCTTTTGTTAGTTATGCAAAATCTTGTGTTCCTAATAAGAGATGACCCAGTCTATATTTGTGGCAGAACATTTTTAGTCATACTAAATGTGTTTGCAGTGTTGTGCTGTCACATATGTAGGTGTAGATTTAATTTTATGTATGCAAAACACATTCCAAGTTTATTCTTTAAAATTTTCCTTTGGTGTTTTCAAATCACAGAAACAAGCTCCCTTACCATGCAGGTTATTCCCCTCTTTGGACTGTCAGTAAAATATGTACTTCACTATGTAATTATATCACCAGCATTCCGATTTTTGAATTGCCGTATCAGACCTAGGAATATCCTGTTCTATCACTTTACACAAGGCTTTGGCATTCATACTCAGAGTCTTTTTCCTTCACACCAAGCTGTTTCATTAAACAGGGCTTACTGGAGTTTCCTCTGCCTGCATTCCATAGGGACCAGTTTGGCACACACTGCCTGTTATCACAGACCACAGGGCACCTCAGATGGAGGAGTGCTCCCTGTAAATACAAGTATTGTGAAGTTCTGCCTTTACAGCTCTCGGAGAAGTTTCTATAGTGAGATCCTGATTAGCACTAGTAAGAGCTCTTTTACTTGCTCCCACAGCAGCTGGTGCACATGGGGTGGCACCAGTCCCTGGCCAGGCAGGTTGGTGTCACTCTTGGGCCTCAGGTGTGGCAGTGCCTGGTGGCTGCTGGTCAGCTGCTATTGCTGTGTTGCAGGGAGGGGGAACTGCAAAAATGGGAAATGAAAATGGCTTCATTTCAACCCTCAGTTTTAAGTTAGCTTAAAACTTTGGGGTGTTTCTTCCTCAACACTGCTGAAAGAAATCTTGGGGAGGAAATAAATAATTTGGTTTATTTTCAACTGATTTCCCACCCCAGTCTCTAAGCTTATGTAAGTGCATGTGGACTTTTTTCAGTGAAATACAATGTGAATTAAGAAATGAAAGCATTTCACTTATGCAGTGACCAACAGAACTAAATATGCCTTTAAAAATAGGTGAGTAGGGTTCACAGACTCCAATCTGACTTGTGTTGGTTTGTTGGATTGGG
>VZTE01001190.1:0-37580 GCA_013397775.1 Eulacestoma nigropectus
TTAGATCCACCCCTCGGTCTCGTACCCCCTATAAGGGTGGCATCTCTGCCCTGATGGCCTGAGGCATCATGGGCCCATCGAGCTAAGAACAACTCTCCCTTGTGTTTCCAGTCTAAATCTATCTTAGACACCTCTATTTTTGCAGCCTGATCTACCTGTTCGTTGTTTTGGTGTTCCTCATTAGCCCTACTCTTGAGGACATGGGCGTCTACATGACGGACTCTCACAAGTAGCTTTTCTACCCGTGGCAATGTCTTTCCACTCCTCAGCAGCCCAGACTGGTTTTCCCCTACGCTGCCAATTAGCCTTTTCCCACCTTTCCATCCATCCCCACAGAGCATTGGCTACCATCCATGAATCAGTGTAGAGATATAGCTTTGGCCACTTCTCTCTTTCAGCAATGTCCAGGGCCAGTTGAACAGCTTTAAGTTCAGCAAGTTGGCTCGATCCACCTTCTCCTTCAGTAGCTTCTACAACCTGTCGTGTGGGGCTCCATGTGGCTGCTTTCCACTTTTGGTTTATCCCTAAGATGCGACAAGAACCGTTGGTGAAAAGACCGTAGCGTGTTTCTTCTGCTGGGAGCTGGTTGTACGGTGGAGCTTCTTCAGCCCATGTCTCTTGTTCTTCTTCATCATTAAGACCAAAGTTTTTGCCTTTGGGCCAATTTGTGACTATTTCCAAGATCCCAGGGCGATTCAGTTTTCCGATACGGGCACGCTGTGTGATGAGGGCAATCCATTTGCTCCAGGTGGCATTGGTGGCGTGGTGAGTAGAGGGAATCTTTGCTCTGAACATCCACCCCAGCACTGGTAGTCGGGGTGCCAGGAGGAGTTGTGCTTCAGTGCCGATTACCTCTGAGGCAGCTTGGACTCCTTCATAGGCTGCCAAGATTTCCTTCTCTGTTGGGGTGTAATTGGCTTCAGACCCTCTGTAGCTTCGGCTCCAGAATCCCAGTGGTCGGCCCCGAGTCTCACCAGGCACCTTCTGCCAAAGGCTCCAGGACAGACCATGACTCCCGGCTGCAGAGTAGAGCACGTTCTTCACTTCTGGTCCTGTCCTGACTGGGCCAAGGGCTGCTGCATGAGCGATTTCCTGCTTGATCTGGCTAAAGGCTTGTTGCTGTTCAGGGCCCCAATGGAAATTGTTCTTTTTGCGGGTAACCAATTTCAATTTGGAAACAAAAATTTATAAATTTTATAAAGTTCTCAAAACTGACAGTGATTGTTCAGTGTAGGCCTAATCTTTCAGACTCCTCTGAGTTTTAGCCATAGAGTGGTTTAAGTATTTGTGGGTGGTAACAATATCCATGCCAGAGACTATTTCCTCAAACCATCTTAGTTTTGTACATAATTTTATTATTTACACTCTGTGGCCCTCAGCCAAATGTTTGGCCCAGTGTGAGAAAAAGAAGTAACACAGTCATTTATTTTCTGTGGGGAGTTTCTCTTAAAGGCACTGCACATCTGGGCTGGAGGTTCATTGCCTAATCCATGTCATTCTCAGTGTCCTGCAGTGTCCTGGTTGACTGTCATTATCTGCTCAAGCAGAGCATAGTTCTCCTGAGGTCTTAGTGCCATGTGTGCCAGTTCTCCATGCATGCCTTGGATAGCACAAGTCACCTAAAAAGGCACTACTTGCCTCTCTTCAGGCTGCTGCACCGTGCCTTTGTTTTCCTTGAGGTTAGCTTTGGTAGAACCATTAATAATAGAAGGAGGTGTGGGAAGGAGAAGAGCGTATTTTAAACTTATTGATCAGTCTAGCTTCACTGCTTTTTGTATTTTAATCACACTTGACAGATAAGTGCTGCTTGGTGTGGATTTTATTTTGAAGCTTAATAGTTCCACTACAAAATTTGTACAAATACAACCTGTTGTATTCAAAGCAAAAAAAGTACTTTTTCTTCTTCTTCTTTTTTTTTTCCCTCTTTCCCTCACTCCTTTATCCCTCACTCATTACCAAATCTTCTGCAGTGACTTATGGGACAGTGAGTTCCAGTATGTACTATTATACAAGGGTTATGTCGCAGCTCTTCCTGGAAACACCTGTGTCAAAAACAGAGAGAACTGATTTCAAAACTTTGTCCACGATGGATGACTTCTGGAAGGTAATCTAAACCCAAGTTTTTATATCTCTGTTGCTGTGGTTTGCTGGTCCTGTCATGAACTGTAATTTTAACCTGCAGGATCTTATTTCCTAATGTGGTAGGGTTTGTGCATGAAGATCCATGTGCACAATGTCAAAGCTATGGAACAAAGTTGGCCTTTATTGTGTGAAAATTTAGAGCTCAAGTAATATTGGTGGGGCAGAGTAGGACAAGGTTGTGGGGTATCTTTGGAGGACAGGTAAGAGTAAAGTCTTATGTCAGAAAAATTATTAACTACAATTCTAACACTACCGTGGGATGAAGATCTACAAAAACAGTGCTGGCAATATGCAAACTAAAATTCTGTCATCCTCCCCAGTTCACAGAAGGTCCTTTGCTGGATGGTCTTTACTGGGAGATGTGGTACAACAACAAAACCATGGCAGAAAACAAAAGCTTCATTTATTATGAGAACCTGCTCCTAGGGGTGCCTCGCATTCGGCAGCTGAAAGTCAGAAATGGTTCGTGCTCCATACCTGAAGATTTAAAGGATGAAATCAAAGACTGCTATGATGTCTATTCTGTAGCTAATGAGGATACTGCTCCTTTTGGACTGCGGAATGGAACTGCGTACGTAGCATTCCTGTAGACACATGCTCCTTTTTAATATACTTAAGACCCATCTTCCCATCTTAATTTTACAGTGTTAGTCAAAGAAAATTTGAAACTTCCTTGTCTGAGGGGGTACATGAAAGGTGTGTAGCAAGCACCTCTTAAATGAAACCTTTAAGTAACTTATACATGTTTTTTAGTTGGGTTTTATTGGTGTCTGTTCTGTTAATTGTGAGTTGAAGGTGGAAAGACAAATGTGCTCTGTTTCACTTCTGAACCAGCTGGACATATACCAATGAGAAGGATTTGAATGGGAGCAGCCACTGGGGCTTGATTGCCACATACAGTGGGGCTGGTTATTACCAAGACCTCTCGAGGACCAGAGAAGTGACAGCTTTGCAGATTGCGAGCCTGAAGAAGAACCTGTGGCTGGACAGAGGGACCAGAGCAGCTTTCATTGATTTCTCTGTGTACAATGCAAACATCAACCTATTCTGTGTGGTCAGGTATGAACAGAACCATGGCAGTGTTCAGTTGCACAGTGTGGGTTGTAGGCTTGGGGTTTTCTTGTGGTTGCTTTGTTTTGGGGACATGGGTAAGTGTATGTTTTGTGTAAAGGGGACAGACAACTGAAGTGCCTTGCCTCCCTGTCGAAGAAGTGAGACTCCTCATGGAGTCTGCCCTGGCTTTCCTGGTGCCACAATGGCTTGGGTGCAGTTTGCAGGAAACTTTCTCTAGACAGCTGGCTTATTCAAGTAAATACGTGGATATATAGCATCACCCTTTAGTTTAGACAGCATGAAACAGGCACAGATGAAAACAAATCTGTCTCTGTTTCCTCACTGTTCCTGAAAGGCTTTGGGTTTCAGTTGAAATTGAGTGTGGTCATGTTTACGAGTTTTGTGTGGTGTCTCCTCTGAATCGTATGTGGGTTTGTTCCTATTATTTAGAGAATTATACAAATAAACCTAAGTGTCTTTTAGTAGTGCTTTTCATCAATTCTGGTTAAATTAAATTCTTTTTTCTTTCCCTTTTTTTAAATGCAGGTTGCTAGTGGAGTTTCCAGCCACTGGAGGCCTGGTTACATCTTGGCAGTTTCAGCCAGTGAGGCTGATTCATTACATCTCCACTTTTGATTTTTTCCTGGCAGCCTGTGAAATGTCCTTCTGTCTTTTTGTTCTGTATTATATGGTGGAAGAGATCTTAGAAATTCGCATTCATAGACTGCGGTATTTCAGAAGTCTTTGGAATTGCCTTGATATCCTTATCATTGTGGTAAGTAACCTTTGTAATAAGGCTTAAATTACTTTCTAAAATGCACTTTGTGGGAGACATTAATTACTCGGTGTTCCTATTGTGGGGTTAAGGGATAGGACCATCATTAGGAAGGATGCTTACAGACCTGTTAGGCTATTCAGTCTGAGTAAGAAAATTTTAGTCTGTGTTGCAATGTTGGTGTATTTTGCAAAGTTGGTTGTTCTGTCTTCAGTGGTTTCAGCCTGGTGCAAAGTCAGAGTATTTGTCCATCATGCCTTTTCACAGTTTTTGTTTATACAGACTTAGATTTTATTGGAGGTGCCCTCTCTTCTACATATCTTCTACATATCTTCTACATTTACTTGCCCTCTCTTCTACATGTCTGGTACAGACTATTGCACTGGCTTTCAAGTAAGAAAATCATCTGCTTTAAAGAAGTGATTTGCATTTTGAGGAATGGGACTGGGATTTGAATATGTGTGCAAAAAACCACAAAGAGATTTATTGTGGTATTAAATACTCACCAGTTAATACCAAGTTTGAAGAAGTGTCTCAAAAATGTAGAGTGCTAGCAGCTGTCTTGGTTAACTGGACAGTGTTGCACATCAGTAAT
This sequence comes from Eulacestoma nigropectus, assembly GCA_013397775.1. Taxonomy (NCBI): domain Eukaryota; kingdom Metazoa; phylum Chordata; class Aves; order Passeriformes; genus Eulacestoma; species Eulacestoma nigropectus. The sequence continues at coordinate 4,566 of VZTE01001190.1, forward strand.
TTTAGTGTCCCAGAAATATAAGCTTTGGGTTTAAAACTGCATAATATAATTCTCTCTGGACTCATATCAAGCTGTGCTTACCAAAAGTATACAAAGCCAGAAGTGCTGAAACAATTCCAGTCCCACACTCATTTTGTATCTTCAGGCTTGGATGAATCAAAGATTTCAAGTCTTGAAGTTAGTATTTGTAATCCAAAGAAATCGTATTTGCATCACAGTGCTTTGTAAATGAAGGGCTGTTTAGGAGGATGTTTACATGAACTGTGTGCTGGTTTTTTTACACTTAATGGTAGGGGCAGGGATAAGATGCTTTGCTGTTACAGTCAGTGAAGAGTATTCAAGTGTGGGTGTAAAATTCAGTTCACACAAGGGGTCAAACTTCTGTGTTTATGCCTTGCCTGAGGGGCATTGTTAAAATGTAGGATTATGTACTTACCACTCTCTCTCTCTATGGTGAAGTGTTCACTTACAGTAACGAACAGCACATTTGCAGAAGTCAAAGCAAGAAATCTCTGTGGTAAAACTGCAGCTTCTCTGCTGTTGCTTATTCTGGGCAATACTGGTCAGTCTGTGCTCCAGAGAAACCGTGGTGCCTTTTTGGCTATTGCTGTCTTTCTGCTCTTAGTTCTTTTTCACCCTTGTCTTTTGGAGTTGTCATATTCCCTTCCTTATATTTTCTTCTCTGTGACAGCATCGCTTTTCTAAGCCTGCTAGGTGTCACTGTCATCTCGTTCTTCACCTGTGGCAAGGAAATTACTTCTAAATCTTCTTACTCACAGACTCTTTGTAGTCCAGGACTATAATGGTTTTCTTGTGAAATGCATGAAGTTTCTCATATCTTGACTTTATCTGACATACATGGCTCAAACAAGTTGTTCTAAAACCCTAATCACCTTTTGTAAATTTGTGTGTTTCTTTTGTCCTCAGCTGTCTGTGGTAGCTATAGGAATTAGCATCTATAGGACATCAACTGTTGATATGGTCCTGAAGAAGCTGCTGGAAGATCAGAACTCATTCCCCAATTTTGAACCTTTGGCGTATTGGCAAATGCAGTTCAACAACATTGCTGCAGTCACCGTGTTTTTTGTGTGGATCAAGGTAACTCTGAGACACACATCCTTGTTCTAACATTAGAATGTAAGCAGTATCCTGAGTTTCATGACATGCATTATTTGAGGTTTACTCATGTTTCTCCCCAAGTCAATCATGTGTGAAAGTCAGAACAAAGGGATAACTTCTTGCAGATGAAAAGCAAGGTTGTAATTTGCCATAGGTTTAGTCAGCTCTTGCTGAGGTCTAGAAGATGTAGTCAGTGCTTGTGTTTTGTCAGCAGACATGTTAAGAAATGTTTTTATTATTCCTCAGTTGATAAGTCAGTAATTCTTACTGGTTACTGCTTTGTCTCCAGTCACATTCAGTGAGACATCTCATGTAAAAGACTGGAGACCAATTATGTTAAGAAATTGTCTTCCTTGTCTTTACAGCATTCTCTTTTCTTTTTTCTTTTAACAGCTTTTCAAATTTGTTAACTTCAACAGAACAATGAGCCAGTTATCCACCACGATGTCTCGCTGTGTCAAAGACGTCATTGGCTTTGCCATTATGTTTTTTATTATTTTCTTAGCATATGCTCAGTTGGCCTATCTTGTCTTCGGCACTCAAATTGATGACTTCAGCACTTTCCAGGACTGCATGTAAGTACAGGTATAAAAAATGCAAAGAAGATTTTGGTTCATTGGTAAATTGGTTGCTTTATCAGAGGCAAATCCTGTGACATCCATCTAAACAGATAAGCTGCAGGCACACCGCTGTTGATATAGCCTGGTAGCAAACATGTTTTTATAATATTTTTATCTAAATGTTAATGCTGTGAGATTAAAAATATGCTATAGTCAGAGCAGTGAGCTAAAAATGACATGGTTTGGTTGGTGTGACATGATTTTTACAGCAGTTGGTTACATTCCTAGACAAAGCAATTACTCCATGTTCAGTGGTTAAATGCTTACTGAAATGTTGGATGCATTGTAAGGCTCTGTTCCTGATGGTGTTCAAAGTTGCTTGACTCAAACAGAGTCCATCTTAGCCAACCACAAAATTTGTAAGTATCTGGAATCCAGGAGAGAGAGAAGACTTAATATAAGGTTGCTAATCAGCTTTTCCTTGGTTGATTTGGTACAACATGACCTGATTGTAACTAAGGCAATTAACAGGTTGTTCAGTCACTGGTTTCCCCTGCCCCCTTACATTGAGGCAGTGTTGCAAAGAGTTTCTTGTAGAAAAGTGAAGGAACTGGAAATATGCTGATGGTGCTGTAAAGTGCCAAGCTTTTTCCGGCTTAGAGGGAGAGGTTTGGGGTTGTATGTGTATGAGAGAGATGGGAGTGGGTCTCAAAGCTTCACAGTAGTAATTATTAGTTTGCTCTGCTTCCTGTTGTGACCAAAAGGGAGAAGTAACCACCATTGTTTTGTTCTGTGTGTGGCACCTGACTGTGAGTTTGGTTATGCCTATAGATGTGCTTGATGAATTATTTTTACAGTGCCTGATCAAGTGTTACAGCAGTGTAGAAGTCTCTGTAGCCCATCAGTCACACTGCTACAGTAAAATAGTTTGAGAATCCTTGCACAGCTCCAATGATGTTTTCTTCAACTCCTGGATGTGTTTTGTTTTTTAAGATTTACTCAGTTCCGCATCATTTTGGGAGACTTCAACTTCACAGAGGTTGAAGAAGCTAATCGAATTTTGGGACCCATTTATTTCACTACATTTGTGTTCTTTATGTTCTTCATTCTTTTGGTACGTACACTTTGTTTATGTGGGATGGGTCAGTGGCTGTTTTTGCATCACTTGTCCTTTGATTCCTCCTGCTACTTTTGGGGCTTTTTCTGATAATGGTGAGTGTGTGGCCCATGAAGGGGCCTGACTTCTACGTGGCTGGTCACTACACTCCTTCTTTTTTTCTTAATTTAAAATTGATTTGCATTGTATGTTGTCATTCTCATGTAATGCTCCACATCGTGGTTTTTTTTAATTTTTATTATTACAAAGAATTTTATTTCTAAAATCTGAATAGTGCCTGGCTGGCATACACAGCAGGGCTGTATCTTTAGGTGAAAAGTAGCTGTACTGTTCCATGCAGTCTCTTGGTTCATAAAGGGTTCTAATGTGTGGCTAGCTGTGTTTACAACAGCCTTGTTCTTGCATGCCACACACAGCTTTGCCTGCTGCAAGAGCCTGGTTCGTCAGCAGTGCAGCAACTTTCAGATATGCAGGTTTGCCTCTCTTCTATCTTGTTCTGCTTCTCCAGGGCGGAGTCAGGTCCTTTCTCCCTTCCCCAGTGCAGATTACCTGTACACTTTTCAAATAGGACTGTGGGAAGCTCAGCTTACCTGAGAGGCAGTATGTAGACATTATTGACTAATACATCAGGGAGTGTATTGTAAGTGACTATTCATCTTTTGTATACTCTGTTATCTGGCAAGGATAAATGCAGGATTTTACTAACCTTAAAACTGTACAGCAGTCCTGTATCATGGTAATTTTTAGTGTTATTTAGTGACCCTTACACTTAGTGCAGCTTTTTATTACTGTTTGAGATGAGGAGAAATGGCATTCAGATTTTATTTGTGGGAAAAGACTTCATCTTGGATGTTCACTAGTAAGGAAGCAGAGAATTTTAAGTGTTCAGTGAGGTGGACTAGGAGTCAATGGGAAAATAACATGTGGGTCACTCTGGACAAAGGTGCACATGAAGCAGGTTTCCTATTTGCTTTGTAGCACCTCACACATTCCAGAAGAACAGAGTCTAGTGTCCAGCAAGGGAAAGAAATACTTTTTTCTTAAGGGGCAGCAGAAAAGCACTGGAAGGTGAAGTCAGAGCAGGTTATCCAAAATACTCACTATAAGTTGTGTGTTTATAAATATCTGTACAGCCTCTCATTTAGCCTGACTGAAATGTTGAGACCAGCCTGAGACCTGGAAATTAAGTTAGGGAAGGTGGGCAGAAAGCACCAACTCTTAAAGCTGGGCAAAATAGCAGCAAAAAATAGCACAATAGTGAGTTGTCAAGTTACCTCTTACTTCTCTGGCGTTGCGCATGAATGCGTAAAGATACAGCACTGAAAGATTGTTCCAAAGCATGCTTTTTAAGTCCATGAGGAAACAGAGGATAACACTGCCTTTCTACGTTGAACATGCCAGTAAATTTAGTAATTATTTTTGAACGTGAATATCCAATTTGCAATTCAGTCATGTTTACTACATGTCCAGCAGGAACCTTTCAGTAATGACTGCATGGTTTGATTAAGTTACGTGCTTGGCATGGGGTTAGTGAGACCAATATTTTCTCCTTTCTCTGAACAAGAAAGATCTCTTTTTAGAGTTGATGCCATAAATGCCAAGTGCCTGATTTTAAGCCTTTTGCTTTTATCTTTAGTCTGAAATGCAAGCGGAGCTGTAACTAGATAAGAATCTTTTTTTTTGTGGTGGTTATTATGGGATGAATAGTTAACTTAATTCCTCAGGCATTTTTGTTGCCAGCTGTGTTGCCTGGATTAATTCACAGTTGTTACCTGTGTGAGTTTGGCCTTGCAGGTAAAAGGCCAAACATACATATAATACTAAACAGGCACAGTTTACTTCCACTTGCTGTGTGTAGCTGTGAAACCTCTATGGAAAGTAATTCTCCAGTTATGTTAATAACCAGTAATGTTGATTAAAAGTTGTTATACTGCAGCACATTGTATTTCAATACCAAGCTCTGGATGTTAGTTTCTTTTTAAACAGACCATCCTTTTCTTCAAAAAATTCATGTATAGGTATGCACAAGAAGGTCATAGGAGTAGTAGGGCTCAGTCTTGTTGAAATTTCAAATTTCAACATTTTTATTTTCTCTTATGAACAGAACATGTTTTTGGCCATTATCAATGATACCTACTCTGAAGTCAAATCGGATATGGCACAACAGAAGGCAGAAATGGAACTGTCTGACCTTATCAGGAAGGTAACTGTAATGTTTTATTTGTTGACACCTTATTCCTCGCATCTGAACTTATTTCATAAAACTATATAAACTGTACAAAGTAAAGCTGGCAGCAGCTGATGGACTACACATCTCAGTTAAAATAAATTAATCTGAGCTGAGTGTAAATTAAATGAGTGAAAACTTCCCATCGCAATGTATTTTAGTCACCTGAGACTTTGCCGTGAATGATCACACTGAAGACACTGAATGATAGTGTACAGGAGCTGATTTTTGTAAACAAAAAAGTTATTAGAGATAAAATCTTCACATTCCCTGAGAAACAGCAAAATTTCACGTTCTCTTTTAGGGCTACAACAAAGCCATGATCAAACTTAAATTGAAGAAAACTGCTGTTGATGACATTTCAGAAAGTCTGAGGCAAGGTGGAGGAAAACTCAATTTTGATGAACTCCGGCAGGATCTAAAAGGGTAGGGGAGCTGTTGCTTCTTGCCTTGAATAGTATCCCCAGGGACATGTGATGTTAAGTTTTTGATGTGATTTTCCTCTAGCAAAAGTACATTAATGTGGATAAAGACACACAGCAGAGTACTTTTCTCTGCACTATGGCTGGTATTGGCATCCCACACCAGAGAAAGGATTTGGAGCTCTGGGGCCCAACCTTCTTGAATTTCTGTGTTTTGGGGAGAAAAACACCGAAATCTCTGAGGAGGCAGAGACCTAAGGCCTTTGAGGAAATGGTAATGTTTCTGTCAGACCACTGCAGGAGTTTGTGGACAGTCAGGAGTCCAAGGCAAGGGAACAAATCAAGGAGATATAGAAGGGAGTTATGATGGAGAAAGGTTCAGTGTAGGGAAGATTGGTACTTTAACTAATGAAACGTGAGGACTGAGAGGTTTTTATCAATGTTGTGAATTTATAGGCAATGATGGGATGTCTTTGTCTTCAGGATCAAAGTCTGTCTGAAGTGAGGTGTTCTCTGATACACAGAGTTCTTTCAGCATCTGAAAAATGGAAAGTAAAGGAACTGCTTTTACTGCCTTTTCAGGAAGGGGCACACAGATGCAGAGATCGAAGCAATATTTACCAAATATGACCAGGATGGGGATCAGGAATTGACAGAGCATGAACATCAGCAGATGAGAGATGACCTGGAAAAGGAGAGGGTGAGCTCAGCACTAGGAGAGGTGTTCCACCAGCACTGTCTGCCAGTCTGCTCCCTGTGCTGGTTTCCTGCCTCAGAAGAATCCTCTTGTCTCCCTTCACTTTTGCTGTTGTTCCTGGCTGTCTGAGCAGAACTGTAAAAAGGCACAGGGGAGCTGATAGAGGGCAGGAGGTCTTTGACCTTGACACCACCATGCCCCACGTACAGGTGAAAGTTTTTACATCTTCTCTCTCTCTGTCTGTCTGGCTTGTGTTTTCACAAAGGAGGATCTGGATCTGGACAGGAGCTCTCTGCCACGTCCTCTGAGCAGCCGCAGCTTCCCCCGGAGCTTGGACGACTCCGAGGAGGATGAGGATGAAGACAGCGGGCACAGCTCCAGAAGGAGGGGCAGCAGCTCTAGTGGGGTTTCCTATGAAGAGTTCCAAGTGTAAGTTTATCCTTCTGAGGGGGACAAATCTGCATAGTGGGTTTTGGTTTTTTTTTTTTCATTGTGGATTTTCTTCTTTGGGTTATATAGTATTCTCTCCTTGATATTAATCAAATTATTAATAAAAGCAAGTGGTGCATAAGTCACTCCTTTTAGTAGCTTTCGAGTAATATCTCAGCTGGAAGTGCCTTAGAGAGCCTCATGGAAGTTGGTTAGGAAATAGAAAATCAGAACAAACAAAAAAAAAAAACCAGCAACAAAATCCCTGTCCTTAAAACCTCGCCATTGAAAAGTCAGAGAAAAGCATCATGTTACAATAATGCCTAATAAGACTTTTCTGGTCTTTTAAGTAGTAAAACCTTGAGTTTCTTTTAGGTTCAGCAAGAGCTTCAATGGTTGTTTTTAATAAGATTAAGTTACTTGTGAGCGTATATTTTGTCCGAAATAATAGATCACCATATTAATTAATTACAGCAACACTAGCTGAATAAAGAATTGTGTAACTGGAACCAACAAATTTTCGTGATGATGCCCTAAGAGCAGTGAAAGCAGAGTGCAAGATGTACTTTTTTTCCCCCCATGTGCTTTGCCCCTGTTTTACCTTCTTGCTCTGGTGTACCTTGTCCCTCCTGGACAGTAGGACTGGTTTGTGGGAAGTCAGAGGCATGCGTGGATAACAGCAGTGTCTCATCCTTGTCTGCTCTGTGTGTTGACATGCCAGAATGGTGCTGACCGGGCAATGTCTGAGTCACTGAAGCTCCCACTTGTTGCCCTCAGACTCATGAGGCGGGTGGATCGCATGGAGCATTCCATCGGCAGTATCGTCTCCAAGATCGATGCCGTTATTGTGAAGCTGGAGGCCATGGAGAGGGCCAAGCTAAAAAGGAGAGATGTGTTGGGAAGGCTGTTAGATGGAGTGACAGAGGTAGGAAACCCATTCTCTGTGGTCTGGTCACGACCTGCATGTTTTCCTTGCTGTTGGCACTTCTTCCTACTGCCTGGCTTGGCAGGATTGAAGGAGTGGTGGTAAAGAGGAGGTGGGTGCTTTGGCAGTGGGCAAGTGATTTCAGTTAGGTGTTAGAAAAACATGAAATTCAAAACATGACATTTTGGGAACAAGATCCAAGTTTCAGATATGACAACATGTCTTACAGCAGGCCTATGTCACCATTTAAACCTGTGACCTGGACAGCAGTGGTGTTCAGTGGCTGCTGAAGCAGCTCCTCCATCCCTTGGTGTCTGTTGAGATTAATACAGTATTTTTTGTGGACTGGTCTGTTAGAGTCTGGGGCATCCAGCCCAGCAGGCCCAGCCTGCTCTTATTCTCCTTTGTTGCTTCTGGGACTGTGTGTGGCAGGTGGGAGTAGGTCACTTCTGTCAGCAGGGTTACCTGACTTGTGCTGCTTCCCCTTTCACCCTCTCTTTCTTGAGGGCCCTTTGGAAGTGGCCAGTGGGAGAAATGTGTTATTTCTGTAGATGCTAAAATCTGTCAGGTGGAATACCAGTTGTGCTTTCCTAGGTGGCAACCTAGGAAAATTGTTCTATTTCATCACTAGAAATAGAACAATTTGCTGAGGGAGCTGTGTTACCCCATTAGCCTATGGAAGTACTTGAGTGGCATAAGAATTTCCTGTTTTTATAGGGTTTTGTCTAGACTGCAGTTTGGAAGCTGCACTTCCAGCTTGTGTCTTCTAATGTGTTTAGGATGAAAGACTGGGCCGGGACAGCGAAATCCACAGGGAACAAATGGAGCGGCTGGTGCGAGAGGAGCTGGAGCGCTGGGAGTCGGACGACACGGCCTCCCAAATGAGCCATCGGCTGGGAACACCCTTGGGACTGAATGGCCAACCTCGCTCCAGGAACTCCCGGCCATCTTCTTCCCAGTCAGATGGCATTGATGCGGGAGCAGGAAATGGGGGAAACAACATCCATGTGTAGGTTGAGCTTTGTAGGTGATTCCAGATGTTTCCAGTCAGTATTTAGCCAGCAAATACCCCAGCGCTGTTCCCCGGCATGAGGGGATCGCTCTGATCAGACCACTGAGGACAACTTTCACTGGTGGGAAAAAGTAAATACTCACTCCATCAATCATTTTCAGGCCTGTGTAAGCCGTGTGTAATGCCAGCAGTGAGAGTGGCAGCCTTGGGAACAAAAATGCAGGAAACTGAATGGATGTCAGGTGGGACAAAATCTACCAGGACAGAAATCTGATTCTGTAAAAGTATTATTGGGAACACTTGCATGAGGGCAGCAAGCTTCAGACAAAATAATGTGCAGTGGCTGGCACACTAAAATAAAAAGCCATTAATTTTCTGCTTCCTCTTGGAAAATACAATTTTTAAAGGCTTTTAAAAGCAAATTTTAAAATAAGATGGCATTAGTTTCTCTTATTCATTATAACAGCTGACAGATAAAACAGCATTTTTTAAAAAATTTGAGTTTCTACTTGTCTTTTTGAGTTATTCTTGGTATACTAATATTTTACTTAACTTAAAATACTCCTTTTTTCCTAGTTTGAGAGGTACTACATTTCTTTAAGCAGAAGAAAGTGCACTTAGTTTGTACAACTGTAAATTACGTAATTCTGTGGTAGAAACTGAATGCATTATAATTAGCATTTTGGAAGAAATATTTGAGAACTGCCTCTTCACACCCAACTAACATAATAATTTTCAGCTATGTTGCAAAGTGCCCATTTTTTAATGCAATATTTTCATGATTTAAGTGTTCCTGGGATAAACATTCCAGAGGTTCTTAGATAAATACAGCTACTTTGCAGAAAATACATTATTTAAAATCACACAGGATTGAAAACCACCACGTTTTCCTTGGATGTGACAGAGAAGGGGGCAGAGAAGTTTCTGACAGTTGGGAAAAGCTGATCTTGTGCCATGTGAAGTTCTAATCACATCTCAGCTATGTGGTCTGTATTTACATTTAACTGAACTGCTTGTAAAATTACTACGTACATTTCTACATAGGCTTTTCTGCTGAGGTGCAGCACAGGATTCCTTTAGGAAGGTGTTTGTAGTATAATCACTGATTTTTAGTATTTAATTCCCTCTCCTTTCTCTGTCACAAAAGCTTTATTCTTGAGAGGAGATGCAACACTGAAATTCTGTTGGTTTCCTATAGAGAGCATTGAGGCAGTGTTTGGAGTTTTGCCTAGTGATATGTTTCCACATGTGGAGTGCTGGTTTAGGAGTGAGGCTGTCAATTGTGCTTTTTTCCTGAAGATGGCAGTTGTCTTGTGTTTAAAGACTCAGAGCTGGTGAAAAGGATAATGGAAAGCTACATAATCAGTCACATCTCAGCTATTGGTAGGGTATATAGACGAAAAATGCCAGATTAACAAAGTATAAGTAGCATGTGTTGTGTTGGTGCCTCCTGTTTCAACAAGCAGTTGTTAGCTCTTCATTCTTGTGGGAGTGCTGCTTAGGCAAAGCCTCCATGTTCCATATAGTCTTGCAATGGCATTGCCTGGGTGTGCAGTGGCTCAGAATGCCTTTTCTCTAACCAGAGAACTTGCTAAAGCTAGATAAACTTTGTGCCTTTTCCTATTTTTAAGTTTATGAGAAACCATACGCACAGAAACCTAATTAATGTAAAGTGGAAGAGGAGGAAATTCAGTGATGGAATTTCATAGTAGCTGTGTCTCGGGAACAGAATTGTGTAGGGGAACGGGTTGTGATTCTTGTGTGGGTTCTTCTGTGGGTTATTTTGTCCTGTATTGGGAAGAAATTCATACCCTTTCACAAGAGTCCGTATCAACTTGCCAAAACAGTGCACAGCACAGTGGGTAGGGCATTTGTGTGGGACGAGGGCATTCAGACTAAGCTCTCTCTTGCCTTGATTGAAAGGTTTTGCACCTCAGAAACCTTTCTGAGGAAAGCTTTTCAGTGTTGAACTGCATTTCTGACTATAAACAACAAACAGACCAAAAAGAAACACTGTACGCATGGCCAGCTGGTGTGCAAGAAAAATCGAAAATACAATACCAAAGCAATTTAAATATACAGAGCCTTGTTTTTATATTCCTATCCAAAATGTGTCTTTCAAAATGTAAATTCAGTCATGCAGTTCATCTTTCATTTGTACTATATGTTTATTATGAAGATGTTTGCATTAATAGCTGTATTTGTTGGGGTGTATTTCTGTAACGTGTCGTTACTTGATAACAAACTTCATCTTGAAGTGCAATAAGTTTCCATGGGGTACCCGTGTGTGGACAGTGGGCCTTGCAGTAAGTGCATTGCCACTTGACAAATGTTACAAACACTTTATTGATTCATTTTTCAATTTTAGATTATAATATCATTTGTCACTTATTACAAAGGTATGGTTTTTGCATAGTAATGTACAGTGTTTGGTCTTATTAGGAAGCTGTTAATTATGCAAGTCTTCTACAATGATCAAGAATGTATTGATCTGTAAAACTGAGCACTTTACTTCCTAATAAACATTTTATATACTCTACAAAGCAAACATTGTGCCCTACACTTGGTTTGTTTATGATGAAACATGAAGAATCCTACATTTTATTTGTGTTACTTTTATCTCATACCTTATTCTCAGATTATCTAATAAAGGGAGTGGAGAGTGTAAATGAACACAGAGGACTGGGCTGATCCTAGTGCTTCATTGCCCAGTCCTTTCTTTAACACTTTATTTCAGATTTGTGTTTCTGCAAATGCACAGGTCTGCTTTCTGCTATTTCAGGTAGCAGCTCCCACTGCCCGTGACTGTCTGTCTCTTCATTACCTGCTGTGTAATTTAACTCTTTTTTTTTCTCTATTCCCCTTTATTTTTTCTCTTGTTTCAGGAGGGAATACTACAGCGTCTGGAGGGTTTTAATAGTGCTTGGAAATCCCAGGCTCACATGTAAGACCCATAGTTCTCACTGGACAGGTGTCTCACCAGCTTGAAAGTATACTCTGTTAATGAAAACTGAATGATTAATGTAAATCCATCTCAATCCTTAATGAAAAATATACCTACTGGGTTTATTAAGTATATTAAGCCTTTAGCCAGTGCACTATAAAAGTCGTAGTGTGTGGCAAGTGGGAACCCTTATATTTTTTTATACTGTGTGTATGCTGTAACATTGCTGATTTTGGAAGGTTTCTTCAGGAAGTGCCGTTTGAGATGCTTCTTTGCAATAAGACCATTTTGGAATAATTCTTCCCACAGGCATCACTTGGATGCCTTGTATATTCAAATATTCATCTCCAGTAAATCTAAACAAGAAGAAAAAATTGGTCAAAAACTGAGGAAAAAGGGGAAAAGGTTATGATAAAAGGTGACGATTGTCACTTGTATAACAAGGACTTCCAGGTTTTAAGCACTGATCATGCAAAATAGGTACAGAAAGGTGGACTGACAGCTTAATGGTTCAGGTGGCACACTGACATTCAAAAGTGTTGTCTTTTATTGTGTCACCTCACACTGATGCCTTAACACACATTCAGCTGCTTCCAGCTTAGTTCAAAGGGCTGCTAGAAACGTGCTGCTTAAGCACCAGTAATGCTAAAACTGCAATGGCATCACAGTTTTCCTTGGCCTGGGGATTCTGGCAGCTCTTCTGCTTCATTTCTACTCCAAGGAATACCCAGGGAGACTGAAACTGCATCCCAGGAGGCAAAGAGCAGCAAACTTGTGCCTTCTGTAGTAGGCCTGAATTTGGACATAGTCTGAGAGCAGAATTCCTGCAGCCAGGTGTTCAGGTGTTTTGGGGCAGGCCTACCAGCAGTGGGGTGCTAGGAAGAGAGCAAGAAGGGTTTTGAGACTTGGGGAGTGTACTGGATTTGTGTGGCTCTCAAAAAAGTTGTTAGTAATAAATGCAGTAAGATTTCCAAAGGACTGATCATGACAATTTTCATCAGCCACAGTTTTGCCAGTGACACTTTGACAAAAGTTTAGACCAGTAAATTCATTCATTTGCAAAGTCTTGAAAAGAGTTGAAGATTAACAGATATTCACTGGGGACAAAATCTTCAGGAAAAAACTATTAATACAAAACAAATTAACAATATAAGACTCCTACAGGATCAGAATTTGGTTTAACTCCTGTTCAGATTTTAAGACCTACTTTTAAAAAAAATAACTTCCAGTGAGAAGAGTTAGGCTTGGTTTTCAGGGCAGTCACATTTAAGGTATTTTTGAAATAAAAACTGCCAGAAATGCCTGTGTGTTGTGCACAGGCTGCTGCTTTTCACTGTTGCATGGAGAGTGGTGTGATGTAAACTCTGAGAAACACTCAAAGGAAAAGAATGCTCCTTTCAGGCTAAACTTGCAATTGCCAGTTCATTCCAAAGTCTGAGGTAAGCACACTTCTGTACTGCCACCAGCTTTTCCTGGAGCCGAGGCGGACGCTGTCAGACTGAGTTCCCCAACTCCCCCGTTTCAGATGTCTGTGTGCAGAAAGATGCAGCTGTGAGAAGCCTTGTGCTGCAGAAAGGCAGAGCTGGCAGGCACTAGAAAGAAATTTCCATTTCTCTCAGTGTTCCTGTGATGCCACAGCTGTGTAATAAAGGCCAGCTGTGTTTCCTGGCTTAGTCATTTGAAACAGTTAAGTGAAGAAACAGGTTTGACAAGGGCTTTAGCTGTCTTAACTGGTTGTTATTTCATGCCCAGCAAGAAGAGGAGGGAGATGTGGACTGGGAGAGAAAAGCATTTACGTTCAGGAGACTTTTCTTTTTTTTTAATGGCACGGGAAGATGAAAATAATCTCTGACAAGAGAACTCATTTTTAAAAAGGAGGGAAATATTTAGATTGAAAGAAGCTATTCATGTCTGCAAGAACATAATCACAGATTATTTAGCAAGTAGAAATGTGTCACATGGAAGACCCAGGGGAGCAACTCCAGGAGTCTTTGTTGGCATTGCTGTTATTTTCATTATCAGATTATACTCTCTCCTGCTGTTATGTACCTTTTGTGTAAAAAGACACAGCTAAACACAAAGTGAGCTCTTGCACTTCACTGAATGTTCAGGAGGTAGCAAGTTGATGCTCATAAAAATGGCATTTGCCAGTAAATATTAGAAAACTATTCACCTTTTTTTTTCTTTTCCAAATGATGATGTTCTTTTTTGGAAGATCATTTGTATAAAGCGTACAGAAAACCTGGCACTGTAGCAAGGAATACTGAAATTTTTCATCCAGAAAATAAAAGTTTGAATACTTGTAGTGTTTATCAGCATCCCAGAGAAAATTTGCAAAATGAAAATATGGAAGTACAAATCCGTAACAGGGATCATTTGAGGAGGTTTGATTCACCTTGAACTGATGCTGGTGTGTGTCCAGAAACAATCTCCGTCACGTTACCTGCAGTGCCTGTCTGCAGCCATACAGAGCAGGGTGTTGCGTCCTAAGCACTTGACTCTGTGCCCACTGGGTCAGTTGAAAAGTAATCAGAAGGCAGGTGGCCATTTCACAGTCCTGGAGAGTGAGGGAGTAATTGCAGTGTTGTGTTCTTGAAGAAGCAGGGTGACTAAGATATTGGCAAGGCAGCTTTCTTGAGAATGAACCAGGCATGACTCAAAACCTTATGGAGGCAAACATTATCTCTCTTGAACTATGAAGGAAATACATGAAACTGGAGAAGCAGAGTTTACTTATTTTAGCAGGCTAGGTTAGGCTGCCCTTGAGCCTATCCATCTGTTTCCACATGTAAAGAAACTTGTTTTTTGAGCTCTTAATCTGTAATTATTTAGTCTTTGAAGACCAGATATAGACATACATTGCTTAAATTTTTTTGTGAAGTTGGTATCTTAATTGTTTTCTTTTTTCCTTCGCTAGTGGATATATTCATTATCATTATTGGCTGTCAACTTCAAATGTCCACCTGACATAAATCCTTTGTGGCTTTTATGGTATTTTTTTTTAATCTTTCCTCCATGCTGGAACAACACAGAACTGCGAATCTTTTTACTGATTTATTCTCTGCCTTAGTGGGATGCTACTCTACAAGCACATATCTCAAAGCCTCCTGGAAAACCCAAATTAAATGTCTTTCCTCACCACTCAGGTGGTGAGTACATGGCCCACAAGGCTCTTGTTGTACCTACCAGCACCGAAGTCAAGAAAGATGACATTTCTTGTGCAGCCCAAAGCATCCAGACAGTGGTAATGGCTTCATCAGCAAAACACGTAAGCCCAGGGAGAGAACTAGAGGGTCAGCAAGCCCTCAAGCACTTGTAAAATCTTTGCTTGAATAAATACAGTTTATAAACCCTTGGTGCACTGTGAAAAATAAGTCACAATCCCTGAGTCAGTGTCATGGGCCTTTTAGATGTGTCATTTGAAAAGTAAGCAGTCTATATTGTGCAATTGTCCAACTGGATGTAAATATGTTACGGAATCAATTAAATAACTCACTAACATCAGTTTTGAAAATAAGGCAGCAATCCCGAAGATAATATTTGTTTTCTACACTGTCTAACCTTCTGCCTCCTCATCAAAAGCCATTCATACTCCTCTGCCACCAGGCTTACTAACCTGCTTTAAATTCCACTGAAATAACCCTTTATTCCAGAAGAATTGCTCCAACAATTGATGTTATTGATTATTAAATATTTTTAGCTAGAAAGAAGAAGCTAAAAGAATAAAAATTGGATACCAGTGATTTCAGTTTTGCCAGTGCCCTTCTGCGTATTAAAAGCTCTCAATTAATACAGGTTTTCTCCTTAGGCTGCTATCAGCACTTAGACTGCCTTTTACTTTTTTCTTCTTATTATTAAATAAACATAGACCCTTTTCAGGCTTGTCTGAATTAATGGCCTTCAAAACCTATATAAGTTTTAAATATTCTTCCTGGGACATGAGCACTTCAACTGGATGATGTATGAGCCGTATCTATCCAGTTTGCTATCTGTTCTTGCCTTCATAAACATTCACTACAAGGAACAAGCAACTACTCTCAGTTACTGGCACAGAAAATACCAAACCCTTAGTTTCTGTACTGAAAGCAATAAAATTTAAAAGTGGTATCTTGTAATATAATTGTTATCATAAATCTTAATTCAAACTAATTGAATTAAATGAGTTTAATAACTCTTTAGAAAGTAACAACCCTCAGCTTGTGATTTTTTTCAGCTTGTGATTTTTTCAATTATTTTAAAGTAGTTCAGATGGAGAATGTAAAAGAAAAATCTTCAGCCAGACTGAATATTCTAAAACCTAACTGTAAGTAAGTCTTTTAAAGCTTCCAGGAGTCCAAATTAAATCGCTTGCTGTCAAAGTGTAAGCAAACTAAAAAGGAATTTTCACACATGAAAACACGTTTTCAGTTGAGCTAGTGATAGAATCATTAAATTCTGTACATCACACTTTTTAAATGCTAAATGCAAATGACAAAAAGCTCAGGAAAACAATGGTATCAGGCAATTCTGTCATTTTTAAGCCCGAGCAATGCATGAGTCTTAACACCATAAATGACTTGATCCATGGTACCCTCTCGCTAAGATCCTGCCGAAAGGAGCAAATGTCAGGGATAATTCAGCTCCTAAGCCAGTTGCAGTGGAAAGCAGGGATCATTTCAAGACCAATTTGGAGCAGATTAATGAAAAAAAGGCTTAATGAGCCATGTACCCCTAAAAGAATGCTGGACAAATCCATCCCTAATTAGGGTGGGGAGATAAAAAAGATTGTGAAAAACCATTAACCTTGAGCTATTAAGGAGGTTCTTGAGAGCCTAATTCTTGTCACAAGGTCAAGCTTTTACAAAGCAATTATTAAGGATCTCCATAGTATCAACATACAGGCACACACATACTCAAAGCCTTTTAACCTCAGGGATTCTCAACTCGTTTCCCTTCTCTTAATAATTTTTTGCCCCCTGCTTGCACTGTTTGTAAAAGTACATGTTAGAGTTATTATATTACACATCACTGATGTGTCTCCTGTCCTTTGCAAGCAGTGTAGTTCTACTAAGCAGTTCCAAAATAAGAGGAGAACCAGGTATATCATAGAATAACAGAATGATTGGGATTAGAAGGGACTTTAAATATCCCTACCAACCCCCCTGCCATGGGCACGGACACCTTTCACTAGCATATGTAAAGTACAGTGCTGGATAAAAAGAGAAAAATAAAAGCTTAATTTAAAGCCTATAGTGTGACAGAGAAGTCTGATGCGACTACTACTGTAATTTCTGCACATGCAACTGATGTATAGAATTTTACAAGTTTACAAAGTATTGGACAGTGCTGGAAGAAACATTTGTTATACGTAAATACATTCTTATAGATGACCAGCTGCTGAAATGAGTAGTATAAAGTAAGAAAAGTTTAGGAATTTTGTGGTAAATACTATCTGTGCAATATGGTGTCAAGGTCTGTTCAAAATGTGAGTGGCTCTTGATTATTTTCTTTCTCAGAAACCACTGTTGTATACCGAAATTATTTTCTTTTCCAGTTGTAACACAGTCTGTGTGATAACTGTCAAGAGTTACAACAGTCTGTATTGTAACTCTTTAAATGTTGAAATTATAAGGACCAGCTGCAATTAGCTGGGCTGTACATTTCTACATTTTTAAATCTGTGATGATTTTCTTTTTCTTTTTTTCCAAAGGAAAAAATTCCACTTTCATTTCTTTGTAGTAACAGGAGCTGGACTACCTTTCCTGTCACTTTTTTTTTTTAATAACCACATAGCTGTTATCTCCTCACTGTTTCCTTCTGCTTAAAACGGACAGATGTGTAAGTAAAATAAAGGTACAGAACACTGCCAATTTTTTGTGCTCTGAAGTTTTCATTTTCCCCAGCAGCATGACATCTTATCAATATACAAATTATACAATAATTAGTGATTAGAGCAACATGAATCCTAACATCATATGTTATGAAGATGTTAAGTTTAGGACATATGAGCTGCCAAAAAGCTTAGAAAATTTATTTGATGTATAAGCAGCATCCCAGCTCTGAATGTTCTGGAAAGATAAAAGCTGAAAGGTTGTTATATATAAACCTCATGGAGATTTTTACAGATAGCCTTTAAACTTGCCTTAAAAGTAATCTAGCCTCAGAAATTTTTAATAAAATAGTCTTATTTTATTGGAAGTAGATTACCATCTTGCAAACAACATACTCTGGTTGCTTGTTCTCAAACTGTGCTTTTGCCATACAAGAACAGGGAGGCCTCAACTCGGTCTGCAACTTCCTCATGAGGGGAAGAGGAGGGGCAGGCACTGATCTCTTCTCTGTGATGACTGTGACAGGACCCCGAGGAAATGGCCTGAAGTTGTGTCAGGGGAGGTTTAGGCTGGATAGCAGGGAAAGGTTCTTCACCCTGGGGTGCTGGAACAGGCTCCCCAGGGAAGTGATCACAGCACCAAGCCTGACAGAGTTCAAGAAGATTTTGGACAACACTCTCAGGCACAGGATGTGACTCTTGAGGTGTTCTGTGCAGAGCCAGGAGTTTGACTTGATGATTCTTGTGGGTCCCTTCCATCTCAGGGTATTCTTATAGAAATAAGGTCTCATACATTTGTTTCTTAGGACCTACACAATCCGGGGCAAACACTGCAGGAGCAACGAGACTAACAGTAACAGCCCAAGAAAGAGCAGTAAAGCTGTCTTCTATGCATTTTTATGCATTTGCTATGCATAACTCTGCAGATAAAGGAGATATGCTAGCATTGCAGCACACGGCCAGGGAAAAGCCAGCCTGGCAGGAAGGGATTGCTGCAATCTATGGATCCTTACAAAGGTGCTACCATCTTGTTTAGGAATGCACTTGAAATCGGTCACCATGAAAATGACTAAGAACTACTCATGATAGCAGCACTAATGGGACAGTGAAGATGACTTGCAGTTATGCAGAGGAAATACAGATTTCAGGACAAGGATTATGGGAACTGGCACAGTAAGTAAGAACACCTTTATTTAAAAAAAACAGTGCTTCTACCACTTGAGTGAGGCAAGAAAGTCTTGATGGCGCCAATATGTACAATCTAGAGCAGTAATGATTCCCAAATAGAAAAGGGCACTGGGATGGAGAGGATTTTGTCCCTGTCTCACATATCCTGTGACCACGTAAGCAGCTGAGACTGTACTGGTGTCCTGATAAGCATCACTTTGGACTGAATTACTTGGTGGTGAAGGTAGGCGCTAATTAAAGTATGGAACCACTGTTTTTTTCAGGTTAAGCCGCTAAATATTAGTTATAGTGTTTGACAAGTTCATAGCTAGAACACGCAGAAAGGCTGAATAGTCTCTTGTATACATTTTGGGGCAAAGAGGAGTGAGCCGTGCTAGACATTTTGGCAGAGTAAATTAACAATAAGTATTTAATATACAAGGATGATGTTCATGTTGTTGACTTGGGTAATAATAGAAGTGCAAAGAAAGGTCTCTTCAAAAATAATCAAGTCAGTTGCACAGTCAGTTCACCAAACTGCTGAACAGTGGGAATTTCATCTTTCCCTCTGGTTTTAAGAGAACTTCTTCATGAAGTGCAGTTTCAGGTAGGCGATGGTAAGGAAGATTACTGACATGCAGGCCAGAGCCAGGTGGTTCTGCCACAGGCCCCAGGGGCTCTCATCGATGCCTTGGCTCTTCAGATATTCCTCTCCAGTACACAACCTACAGATAAATACACACACATTAATAAACTCAGTCACTTTGTAAACCAGTCAGCAGGATCTAGGGAGATCTTTGGAAGCTGTAGTGTGATTTCATGTGTGTAGTAGGCCAGGCAAACACCAGCTATATGTCAGTGGTTAATTTTCCATTTGTAAATTTGCTTTTCTTGCAGCTCCAGTTTCACATAGGAAGCTGAAATGGATTTTGTGAGGCTGTATAATTGTAGTGTGTGTGCAAAGCTCTCACTAAATACAGTTTGAAGAAAAGTGAGAAGCATAATGCCAGATACTTCTAGAGTTATAAACACTAAATATGACAATAAGCAGAATGTTCCATGCAGTCAGAATGCAGAAACCCAGTCAAAGGTTCATTTTCCATGTAAATCTCACAGATTCTCTGGCCATCAGTGAGTATCTCTGACACTCAGACTAATGTTCTAGGACTTCTAAAGTTACTGATGGTGGGATTCATTCCAGTGTACCAAAATACTTACGGCTGGCCTATCTGTTGATATCTACTCTCACTGCTTAAAACTGTGTTGTTACTGCTGCTGCAGAAGTTCAGACCAGTCAACTCGTTGATCTGTAAAGCCTTGTAAAATAAAAGAAACAATGACAACAGAAATTAGTAGGTAAAGGAGTGATACATTAACAAGATGAGATACAATGCAATTAAAATTCATTCTAAAAATGTGATGGTATCACTTTTATATTGGCCAAATCCCCATTTTTTAGGAGAGTAGCAGAGTTACTTTTTTCTTTTAAGAGAGGAATGTATGCAGCCCACACCCTGTAAAGCATGCATCACAGCAGGCTTTACCACCTCCCCCAGGCCAGACTATTTCTGCACAGGCATAGTAAAGACCAAATTTCTCTGCAAAACATCATCCTGGCTTAAATTTTCACAAATTAGGAGAAAAGCTTTAGCCTGACAAGTTTTTGTTTGATTGATGGAAAAGACAAATAGAAGATTTGTACTTCTTTGAGGGGGGATAACGTTGTTCTTTACTTTGAAACATTTCTGTCCAGCTGAATTCCAGTGGATGTAGTAGTTGTGTTTCTCATATGAGGTGTTTCCTAGTTACAGAAATGAGGTCTTCTAAAAAGCAGTGGGTGCTGGTTGAGAGAAGCCCTTCTTGTTTCAAGATACTGCACAACACTCCGAGGTTGTTGTACTTAATTAGCTTTCCTTTTGTTCATTAAGTTTGAAGATTTCTTTATCATGGTTAAAGACATTCCTTTCTAGCAAACCACTTCCAGGTTTGTACACAGGAAAAGAGAGCACTTACCGTCATTCCATATCGAGGGATGCTAAAGTATTTGAGCCAGGAGAGCCAGGACAGGACGCTTGTGAGATTGACCAGCAACCCAGAGAAAAGCTAGAGGCAATAATTACAAAAAAAGCCACAACAGCAAAAAAAAAAATTACAAATTACATGCTTTTATCATGGGTTCTTCTCTAGCTCTTGACTTTGCTTCTTCAGATAAAAAGGAATGGGAAAGCATTCCTAGAGGTAGGAACTCTTCTAGTGGAAGAACAAGGGATAGGGAAGGATTTATACGTTACCGAGGTTTGGGCCATAACCTCAGGTCCTTCCCCCAAAACGAGTAACAGGGAATGCTTTCAGTAAACCCATGCGCTTCCTATCTGGGGGTTCCACATGGGGTTCACATGCACTCTTCTGCTCCTCCATGTGTAGGACTGCTGGAGGTGTGCTCTGGGTTTTGCCTGTGTGCCCTGAGCCTGAGGCAACGTGGATTTTGGCTGTGGGTTCAGCATTGCCACCTTGTTTAAGGTGCCTGTCTCCTGACTGTGGCTGTCTGTGTGTTGTCCAGTTTAACCCACTCAAGGTGGGCTCTGCATCTGAGGAGGACAGCTGGGGTAATGGTCTCAGAAAGCAGGGGGCTGCAGGGCATATTCGCAGCCAGACACATTTGCCTTTCACAAAGTTAAGGGAAAGTAAAGTGTAGCCCTAAGTGGCTTTCCTACTTTCCAAGTAGTTTGGTGGCTGCCAGCGGCAGTGGGAAGAGGGGGGAGTAACCCCTCTCCCTTTCACACCCAACCCTCCAGCCCGCCACTTCTTGTTAATTCAAAGGACAAATCAGAATATTCCACCCCACAGCATCAGGGTACTCAAATCAGACAAATCAGGATATGTTGACCCCAACAGACTTTTTGCAGAATTCAGCTGAATTCTGGGCTAGTAGGATTTTTGGATTTCAGCATTTCTGGGATTTCATGATCCAGTCTAGAGAATTGAACAGGGTTACTCACAATCATAAAAACAAACGTGATAGTCATGAGTAGGTTTGCTATAGCGACCACGCTCTGTCCTGCTGCAATGGCAAGTGCCATGGAAGTGGCTGTGTAGGACACCATCATAAGGGTGAACATCATTGTAAAGAAGGCTTCTACTGTTGGTTTCAAACCTTAAAGATCAGAACAAGAAGGGTTTCAATATGATCCTGCTGAAAACTCAGCCATAACTTGAACATTATCCTGACTTTCCTAGTGTGTCCTGCCTACAGAATACACTTTGTCTGCCAGCATCAGCTATGTCACTGAGACCCAGGACTGCCGTGGTGCTTGTGACAGCCCTAATGTGTCTGTCCTGACAGTGCAGGACAGGATGAATAGGTAGTATGCCCAAAACTGCAGTAACACTGAGGGTAGCAGAATGTATAGAAGTACTGAACTTCACACATTCAAAGTGACTTCAAGTTGTCCATCAAAGGAGAAATTTCTAGTGCACTTCCATGAGCAGCAGCCGTACAGCATTTCACTAGTTTCCAGCAGATAGCTCTCCTAAAGTACCTAGCAGCCGTTGGGTGGCTATGGATTCGGTAGCAGAGTCTGTCTCACTCCAGTCTCGCAGTCAGAGCCTCTTGCTGATGTGTCCTTGTGTCCTATTGCTTAGTGAAAAAACTTGTACCAAAGCCTACAACCTGGTATTAATTCACACAGTATTAAGATCTTAAAACAAAACCTTTTCCTTTTAGGTGTTCTTACAAGGATCAGAAAAGTATCTTGTAAAAGTGATCGGAAGCCAAGATGGCCATAGATGAAAAGTAATAAATCAAAACTGTGTAGGTTACGGCTTCCTTCTAGGGACAGTGGAGATAAGATATGTCACAGATTCTCTGATGAATGCTTAAA
This sequence comes from Eulacestoma nigropectus, assembly GCA_013397775.1. NCBI lineage: Eukaryota > Metazoa > Chordata > Aves > Passeriformes > Eulacestoma > Eulacestoma nigropectus. The sequence goes on from VZTE01001190.1 coordinate 26,875, forward strand.
TCTTTGCGTCTTTTCTGGAGAAAACAACATGGTGTGCTAAAAGTAAGTGCAGTAACTACTACCATGCCAGTGTAGGGCTTTAGCCTATAGAAATATCCACGTATACATACACATCTATCAAATGCACGTGCCATGCTGATTTATTGAGGGGGTTGGAATGAAACTGTAGGAGACCATACTTGCCTAGCATGAAGTAAACTATGCAGGTGAAGATGATGCTGGGCAGAGTCCTTATGGGTATTAAATCAGCCATTAGTTTTGCTATGAAGTATGCAGATGTTCTGTAGTACCCACTGATATATTCATGTCTGGAACACAGAGATTAGGTACAGCACATTACAAATTTAACCACCAAAAACCAGTTCGATTATTTTCCCCTGGAGACTAATGAATTCTAGCTCAAAATGGAAGAATTTTTCTTCTCAAAATGGGAGAAAATCTTTCATATTTAGGCTGTAATGTACCTGTCCAGTAAGCCACACGCTACAGAACTGGTGACATTTTCATATGCAAATAAACATGGATATTTGTGCACATGATTTTTAGTAAATTTATGTGTCATGCCATTGAGACAGAGAGGGTAAAGTCTGAATAATTTTCATATTTTATAGACCATAATATGCATAGCTTTAAATAATCCAGTTAGATGATATTCATTGCCCTCACTAGCAAGTCACAAACTTATTAATCAATGCCAAAAGTGAGTATTCAAGGGGTTTTTTTCCTGCTGTGCCAATAATCTTAAACTCTGAGCCATTTGTAATCATAGGTACCTTCTGGGGTGTTTGCAGACAACTTGCTAGCAGACTACCAGGCTACATTTGCAATGAGCACTATCAGTGAAATAATTTGAAAATTCTGCACTAGGTGCACTTAAATGACAGCTACAGCATGTCAGACAAACTCACTGTCTAACAGTAGTGCCTGACAACCTTTTTGTATGTTTTACTTACATAAATATCTTCTTTTCAACAACGAAGAGTTCAATAGCTGAGATGCTGCTGAAACACTGGTTGGTGGTCAGGAAGAACATTGCGCCCACTCTGCGAAATAGCAGAAGAGTGAGCTGTTATTAAAAATGGGGTGTAAATGTAGTGTTTCCACTACAGAGTACATAAATCCAGCTGTAGAGCCTGAAGTTAGGTAGTGTTTGACCTCTCATACCAAAATCCATGGGAAAAGTCTTGGCTACAAGTCTGAGTCTGTAGCAAGCCTGACATAGATGTGATACAGTCATTATTTGGTTTTGGCATGCAAGGACAGCACATTTTCTGATGCAGTCAAAGGACAGAAAATCAACTGAGGGGTTTTTTTGAGGCCTTGTGTTTTGGTTTTTTCTTAATGTAATTTCCCGACACATTAACATCTGATTCTCAGATTGTGAGGCATTGGTCTGCTGCAAACTGTGAGGAACAAAATAAGCAGTGTGAGAAGTAGTTTTCACCTTTTCCACAAAAATTTAAGGCACTTCAAGTCCACTTTAAAATTTGGCCATTTTTAAGTAAATGCTACAAAGTGTTTCAAGGTTAAGAACCCATAGGTTTCATAGTTGAAAACTCATGTGTCAGGTCAGGTACGCATAGCTGTCAAAATGATACATAGACCATCATAATTTGAAAAATCTAGCTTTAGGTGACTCACTGCTCGTAAATTCCGGTGAGTGAATAGAAACAGTTGCAAGATTAAAGCTTTAGCTACCTAGGTTTATGTAGCCACAACTCTGTACATTTTAACCCTCTCAGTTCTGCAGGGACCTTGCTAGAGGGATAAAAGCACATCCTCACTTCCAAGTCATGCAGGCTTGGCCTTACTGATGTGAAGGGAAGCATTTGCTTCGAAGAGGTATTAAGCTCCTTTACAGGGAGTTTCATCAAATTTTTGAATATCCATTACCTAGACTGACTGACCTGTTCTGTAGCCCAGCAGAGTCCTCTTTAAGTCCAAAGAAAATGGCACCTACAGTCAGTCCCAGAAAAGCTGTAACACACACCTAAATGGAAAAAAGAGAAAAGAGGAGGGAAAGTATCATTATCATTGCTTCAAAAGTTTTCCTGACTGTCAGGATGAGGATGACAGTTTATTTTCATGCCCCACAGTGTGTAATTACTGGGGTCTATCACATATCTTATTCATGGGATTGTTTTTAACAACATACTACAACAGGGCTACAGATGTGCTGATATTTGCAGTCTGTAACTATTTAAATAGCAGAGATAACAGCTGCCTCAAGGATGTCACTTAGAAGACTGAAGTGTGTGCATCATATTTTTTGAGTGCTAAATGCAAATGACAAAAAGCTCAAGAAAACTGATGGTAACAGGCAGTTCTGTCATTTTTAAGCCCGAGCAATGCATGAGTCTTAACACCATAAATGACTTGATCCATGGTACCCTCTCGCTAAGATCCTGCCGAAAGGAGCAAATGTCAGGGATAATTCAGCTCCTAAGCCAGTTGCAGTGGAAAGCAGGGATCATTTCAAGACCAATTTGGAGCAGATTAATGAAAAAAAGGCTTAATGAGCCATGTACCCCTAAAAGAATGCTGGACAAATCCATCCCTAATTAGGGTGGGGAGATAAAAAAGATTGTGAAAAACCATTAACCTTGAGCTATTAAGGAGGTTCTTGAGAGCCTAATTCTTGTCACAAGGTCAAGCTTTTACAAAGCAATTATTAAGGATCTCCATAGTATCAACATACAGGCACACACATACTCAAAGCCTTTTAACCTCAGGGATTCTGGACTCATTTTACCTCCACACCAACCATTTATTCACTAATTCTATAAACCATGACAAAGATAATTTATACCCCTGGATACAGGTCAATTTTTCTATTAGCCTCTCTAGAATTGCTGACAATTGCAGTGGGAGTTTTGGTGGTGCTGTGGCTGCAGAGTTTGGCCCATGAATTAGAGGATTCCCGAGGATTAGTCACTCTGCAGAGACCAGCCGTACATTCTTTATTTTTGAAGGCAACGCGCAGCTTTGAAGGAGTCAATACTTTTGGTGTTGATCCTTCTGAAAAAGCAGCACTAACAGAGCCAGTGTTTATCTTTCATGGTGGGTGTCAGACCCCACTGTGGGCTTCATGACACCTTATCCAGGAGGCATCATCACCCATATGAACAGCCAAATGACCAAACAGCACACACATTACAAGACCGCGAAAATATTTTTGCATTTGAGCCAACTGCCAGCACTTCATTGTGTGCTGAAGTTTAATTAAGTACGGAAATGCAGTCTGTTAACTTTTCCTGGCAGGGGAGAGGATTTGAGGCCAAACCCCACAGTGCTGAGCCTGGACAATTAGAGCCAAACCTGAAGAATGTTTTTGAGCAAAAGTGTGAAACTGCTTGGGACCGAATGTGCTCTTGGCTGGGAACAGCAGAATGCCCTGCTGGGAAAGATCTTGCCTCCCAAAGTCTTTCAGTAGTCCAGAAAGAATTACTGAACAGTCCAACATTTGGGTGCATCAGGATTCCTTCTATCCCCAGATTCCTAGATCTTGAGCATTCTTTCTTCATATGCTTACTGCAATCAAAATGTCATGAGGCAAAACCATCCCAATGACTTATTTAATAATCCAGGAGCCGAATAAATTCAATGTATACCACAAAATTATAGACACAAATAGCCTTACCTGAGCTATGGAAGCCTGAGGGTTTCCTATCAGATTTTTAAATGTGCGCCTGGACACCCATTTCAGCTGGTGGAGGAAGGAATTGGCATATGTGATCTGCCGGAAAACTCCTTTGGTTTTCTTTTTATTTCCTGCAGAAATGCTCTCTAAATGTGCTTTTGTTTCTCGGTAGTAGGTAGAGTTGGAGTATTTTTCTGCTAACTGCTCAGCCACGGTTTTATCATATTCAGAGCGTTCTTCAGTGCTCTCTGCTGAAAAGATTAAAAGACCAGAAGAATTAAGATGCCTATATCGTTCCACTGATTCACTGCACTCAGTCCCATAGAAGGCAGCTCATAAGAGGGGGTATAAATAAGACAAAACCTCTGTGTTTGTCTGTGCAACCTGTCCCACAGGCGGCAGCCTCTCAGCACTCTGACCAGGCAAACTCCTGTCTGCCCAGGCAGCTTCAACCTGGGCAGCAATATGGCTTTCAACGAAAAAATTATTTTTACATCCCCTTTGCCCGCAAAGGTTTCTGTAAGTGATCCATTTCACAGATCTGATGATATAATCCTGCACGTCCCAGATTTTTGATACAGGTAATCCTGCATGTGTCTACTTCGGTCATAAATAATTTTCAGCTGGACCTCCTTTTTTTTTCAACTATAGTACAGTGTGGGCTTTTCCAATGACAGATACAATGTGTGTTGCCAGCTATAATGTTTGCCAGACCCTGATTACAGCATTTTTGTAAAATGATGACTGCTCCTTTGGTAAAGATACAGTGTGTTTGGGCACACAGCGTATTCATTACTTCATTTGCCTTTTCACTCCTGGGAAAAGAGAGTATGCCTTTAGTGAGTGGCATCAGAAAAGGATGAGAAAGCATGCTCCATAAAATAGGTGAGAGCTGATTTGTTAGTTTGGGGATAATTTCTGCCTTAGCACACCTTCAGGGAAACATCAGGTGAGCAGTGGCACCCTATCTCTACCCCTTCCCACCCTGCTCAGAGGAAGGAAAACAGTAATTTCCTAACAGAAAAACTGTTCCATTGGATAAAATATGCAAGTCATAACTGCATCAAATTATGTCCTTAACTGGAACAATTGTCCTGGTTTATCATCTCTGGTTCCACAGGACTTCAGCTGGTTGTCCTTGAAGATGAAAGAAGCTCTTTGTGCTGAGAGCTAACAAAACAGTTTCTTAAATTCCCATTCCCACGCATGTTAGGATAACTTGACTCAGCTCTGGGCTTCATACCTGTGTTACTTTCATCAGCCTTGTTCCTTGCCACGGCGGTGGAGTCTCCATTGATGACATCCAGGAAAAAGTCAGCAGGGTTGTTGTAGGGCTCGCACTGGTAGCCTGTGGTGACAATGTTACGAGCCCTGAGTCGGGTTGTGTAACTGGCCAAGGGCTGTGCTTGTGCCAGGAGCACAGCCACACATCCTGCCCATGGAGAAGCCTGCACCAAAGGCATGGCAGCCTTTGGAAAGTCCATGCTTTACCGAGGGATGAGCGGCACTGCTGGGCAGCACCGTCAGCAAAAGTGAGGTGACAGCTGGCAGCGTGCTGTTCCCAGCCCTAGCCTGGGCTTTCTCTAATTAAGATGCACCCAGGAAGAGCTCATCCAAATCCACATGTGGGTCAAGAGGGGAAACACGCAGAGAAATGCTCAGCCTGTAAAAATACTGGGCTTGCTTGGACACGCCGTATCCAATTCTGTCCCAGAGCTATTGGCATTTGACTCAAGTTGGTGCAAACCAAAAGTTGGCCCTGCTGGAAGCTGTGCTCACCGATGGACTGGAAGTACTCGATAGCATGCTGGGCCGGCCCATGGTACAGCACTCTCCCTGCAGCCAGCAGTGTCAGGTTGTCAAACAGTCGGAATATGGAGTACCGAGGCTGGTGGATGGAGAAGATTATTGTCTTTCCTTGTTTTGCCATCCTGAACGTGAAGAATGACAGAGATGTCAGCTTTGAGAATTGGTTCAGTGTTTAGAATTTGAGAATAATAATCAGAGAATGTGAAAGTTCAGTTAAATCTTGATGAAGTCTGATTGACTTGGTATGCCAGAGAAGGGAGAAGAAAGGGGAAAAAAGAAAATATTCAGGTCATATTTACAGTGCCTGTGTGAGAAAAGAATTCTCACTTTGGAGAGGGAAAATTAATACAGTTTTTTTCCTACCCTATTTGCATCCTTGGCTCACTGGTAAATAATTACATGTCTGAATTCCTTGTTTGCTCATTCGAACTGTAATTCAAGTCAAATACAACTGAAATATACCAGAGTGGAGTGCTGAGAATGGGAAGCTGTTTGCAAGGCCATCACCTTTTCAGTAGCAGTAGGACAGCATTAGCAGTGCTGGCATCAAGTCCCGTGGTTGGCTCATCCAAAAACAAGATGGCAGGATCTGTGATGAGCTCCATCCCAATATTGGTCCTTTTCCGCTCTCCTCCAGACACCCCGCGAGAGAACTGGGTACCAACCTGATACAAAACAAGGAACTTGTCTTATTTGGCCCAAAGAGAAATCCTTGCGCTAACAGCATCCTACCCACATGGCAGTATTTCGGAAGAGTGGTAAGGAATTTTGGCCCTACTCTCAGGAACAGATGTAAATGTCATCTCACACACAGCCTGGTTCTTAATGTCAGTACTGCTGGAGGTCTTGTCTCTTTCTCCAACCACTACCTTTCTCTTTCACCTTTCACCTTTCCCTTTCCTTTTCCCTTTGCCTGCAATGTAATACCATATGGCAGCATGAGCACAGGCTGTACAGATCTCCATACAGAATTGTTATTACTATTTTATTACTGAAATAGCCTGTTGAAATTTACTTTTTTTTAATCTGCCATAATGAGCCATTTGGTTAATTAATAAACCACTTACTATTGGATCATGGTTTAAGCACCATGTTTACAGGCCTTACCTTAGAATCTGCCACTTTGGTCAAACCCAGTTCCTTGATGATCTGATTCACTCGTTCATTTTTTTCCTGCTCCTTCACGGACTTTGGCAAGCGGAGTGCTGCTGAGAACTTCAAGTTTTCTCTCACAGTCAGGGTTCCCATCACCACATCATCCTTCATTAAAAAAAAAAATTATAGATACTGGGTGATTGCTCAGTAGTTTCTATTTATTCTTCTAAGAACTGTATCTACCTGTGTTTTATGCTGTCCTTGCATGCAGAGGGACAATAGCAATAGTCAGAACACGCTGTAAGGTGCATCTTCACTGCCTGTGTCATAGCAGAGTGTGGATTTCATGCACATATTGGTATTTGCCTTAATTCCTAAAGCAATGCCATATAGCAACAGCCTCCATCAGGCATAATATCAAAAGGTATAAAGAGCAAAGTATTAAAAACTATCTCTTATGAATTCTTACCTTGTTCAGTTTTTTGGAGGTGTTGAGGGAGAGACTGAAGGGCTGAAGGGACCTAAGGAGCAGCTACAGCTCAGGTCATTATCACAGTGTGTTTACCAGTGCAGCCTCAGCCCACCACAGGTGAGAGCAGGGAGAAAAGAGGGAAGAAAAAGAGAGGCTGGGTCCATGTGGGTTAGGGTGAAGGTGTTCCCAACTTGTTTTGTCAAAGGAAGAAGGAGGGGAGGTTTTTAGATACCATCTGCTTGCCTCTTGCAAAGGGAATCTGTCGGTTGTAGGAAGCTGGGATTTACACGTGGTTTGAGAGACCACCTTTCTGTAACATGCTGATTGTGATTTTAAGGAGTTTTCCTAGATTCTTGGGTCAAGAAAAGGTATTTACAACACAGCAGCAATTTCTTACGGTAGAATCCACAGTGATAAAAGTTACTTACCTGTACTACGTACCCAGAGGTACATTTAAAGTTGGCAGGCTGAGGAGCTCCATTGATCAAAATGTTACCAGAGAGCCCACGGGGATCCTTCCTTGCAGCCAAAATGTCGAGCAGTCTAAAGGAAAAGTTGGTTACTTTGTCAGATGAACATGCAGGAGGCAAAGCTCTTGGAACCATAAATCCAACTCAAGGAACGAACAGCTACCTAAAAGCATATCACATTAAAGGTTTGCAATTTAGAAAACCCCCAGCAACTTCCAAGGACTGAGTTTCTTTTGTCCTGGTTTCTTAAGGAAATGAGATCTGTGCAGTTTCATGTCCATTTTTTCGATAATTTGTTTTTAACCTAGAATGGTGTGTAAGGAGCAACTGTCAGCAAAGTGTGGACTAAAACCAAATTTCACCTTTCTCATATAAATTGACTGTCTTTTTTGAATTCAAGTATTTCTCAGAAAACAGTGAGATTTGTACAGACCTAAATAAAAACTCAATCTTTCTCTGAAAGAGAAGTCCATTATGCTAGATGTGTGCAGTTTCATTTTCCCCTTGGTGCAATTTCTGTGGAGGGCAAGGGGGGCACTTACGAAGATTTACCACTGCCAGTGGGTCCCAAAATTGCATTCAGTCCTGGTTTCATTATGCCACTGTAAGACAAAACAGATAGGTTTTACGGAATAATTAGGGTGGGGTTATTTCTTTGCCTGTTTCAACTGGTAGGCCAGTGTAACTTATCTGTACAACTACTTTCTGCATCCCATTAATTTTGGAATTAATGAAGCTGCCTAATCACAAGCAATATTTATGATCAGATGTCACTTTAACTTTTATACCTAAGCACAGAAACATGACTAAAATGTAGCAAAATCTGTACCTATATTTTTACCCCATATATCTCTCAAAGAGAAGCATGCACGTGCTTTAGCCATATTCTGTTCTGAAAGTATTATTCTCTCAACAGAGAGAATAATGGTCCCTGTAGACAGAATAAACTAGGGATTTGTCTGTACTTAAAATGCAGTTGATAATTTCTGTGTATCCGGCATTAAAGCCCCATGAAACTCAAAAGCCAGATGGAAAATGTCACAAATGACCCATGTGAGTCAACTGAGGTACCATAACGTACGGCTTTTAAAGAAAGCAACAAAGCTTTTAAGACCTCATATTTAGCAGGTGTGGAAATTCCCTGGGCAAAGAGCAGGACAGAGTTACATAAAAGGGTGAATATTTATGATAGAAATTGGAGTTAGAGAGCTGAAAGTCATGGGTGACTTGGAATGGCGTATTGTATGAGCACTTGCCACTGAGTTTAACTATTGAACTGTGAATGGGCAAACTTTATTCACTGATTATTGAACAAAGGCCATAATGACATGACTGCTTTACTGCAGTAGTGCTCACTGTTGGGGAAAAAATCCCAAAACAACTCAACAAAAAAATGCCAAAAACCCAGAAATCTTTACATCTCTTCAAAGTTAACCTAACCCTCATATATATTAATGTGTTAAACGTTTTAAGTTAAACCCCCCCAAAAATTAACCTTTCCCGAGGCCACCTGAGGGAAGGGGACACAACAGTGGAGGACAGGCTGTTGGTATCTCAGCTAAACACTCTGGCACAGCGGGAGGATTGCCAGGTCGTGTAGAGCAAGCAGAGCTGGCTGGTGTGCCCCGTGCTGATAGCAGCCAGGAGGGCTGTACCCCCAGGGCCGGGGAAAATGATGTCTCTGATGCACAGGCCAGTAACTGAGGACCTGGGCTTGAGCACATCTGGCAGCAAACCTGAAGCAACTACACATAAAAGTAATTTTTCTAAATCTTGATCTGCAGATTGTGCTGAATGGCTCAGTGACATGAGTGAAGTCAACTCTCCAGACAGAAATAAAACCAACACACACTCTAAAGAGATGTTTAAAAACGTACTTGGCATCTCTCAAAACTTCTTTATCAGTGGTTTTTCGGAAACACAGGAACCCAGTCTTTGTCCCCACATGGTAGCAGATGTTGTGGAAGGTGAGCACGCTTCCTGCCTTGCCAGCCAAGTCTGGTGAGGACTGCCTTCTGCTGGGAATGCCATTTGTACTGGAGTCTGACATCTGAATGCATACGTGTGGCTGGCCTTCTACCATCCTTCCTCTGGAAATGAAAAACAGGAAAGGGAAGATTTGATTGGGTACGAAGAGGAAAGATGTGTCTTTTGGGCCTGGTGTTCAGCACTGGGCCTATGGTGGGCCTGGAAGATGTCCATCTAGGAGTCTCTCTTTTGGATAGAAAGGTTGGGTCCTGTGGGCTCAGACCTGGAGATGACATGAAGCTGATGAGCAGCTGGGTCTGCCAGGGTTAGGGATATAGAAGAGCTTCCCTGAACCCTGACGGTCTGTTGGGGTGGGCTGACCTTGCGTGGCCACAGCTGCCCACCCAGCCACCTTCTGAGGTGAATATCTACTCTGGCACCTGGACCTCCTTCTCTGGGGTTTGTAGAGCTGTTTCTCCCACATTGTCTCACTTCTCTCTCACAGCTGCTGAACAATATCTTTTGCCCTTTCTTACACAGGTTTCTAGGGAGGCTCTGCCAGCATCACTGACACGCTCAGCTTTGCCACACGAGCTGGAGGTGGCTGTGTCTGCCACCTCAGGTGGCACAACCCCACAACCCTCACAACCCCAGGATCTTTCCCACAGAATCCTTCCCCTCCAACCACCCCTTAGCAGCAGCACCTGGACACAGGCAGCCACTGTTCTAGTAATCTGAATAATTTTGCCAAGGATAGAGCAACATGGAAACTGACACAGCTGCCAAGTAATTCTCTTCCTTGGGTTTGATTTCCATGTGAAATCTACAAGGTAGTTGTGGAATAATTAAGTTATCTCACCTCCCTCGTCAGCCAGGCTCCTGCCTGTGAGCCATCCACCTGCACAATGGAGCATCCCTGGCTGTCCCTTTGCATGCAGACCTTTGTCCCCTTTGTGCTTCCTTAAGCATTATCTGGGTGGGAGGTAGGATCTGGCCTCTCTTTATATACCACGTTGACTCATCAGAGTATAATTACTTTAATTGTCACTATGGGAAATGTTAGCAATGCAATAGTTCATGGGAATTGAGAGGGTAGGTGAGCTGGTGGGAGCTCTGGGGTGACCAGTCCCCTAACTCAGCACAGTTACACTGCTTACAGCAGGAAAGGAGGCAAACTATGAGACAGTTGCAGACATGCTGAATGAATTTGAGAGCCGTTAGTAAAAAGGAGCCTTGCCAAAAAAAAAAAAAA
>VZTE01001190.1:37610-68461 GCA_013397775.1 Eulacestoma nigropectus
AAAAAAAAAAAAAAAAAAAAGGCGCCATTTAATCTAACAGGCTCATATGGTCACATAAAAAACCCAAACCCAAGCCCTTTTCTTGTCAGTTTGCCAAGGCTGCTTGACAGACAGCTGAGCTCTCCTTTGTGGCTATCAGCACAGTGAAACCTCTGGAAGCTCTGTGTTCAGCAACCAGCTTATCTGCACATAAAGGCTGGTTCATCTGTCTCCCAGTGATGCTCTCCCAAATCTAGCCCAAGCTTACCTCTTCTGAGAAACCTGCAGTCTTCTGTGCCAACTAAAACATAAGGTCTTAATGTTCTAGTAATCAGTAATCTTGGCCAGTGCCAAGAAACTGTGTTCGAAATGTAATTACAATGGATCTAGCTTTGACTAGAGCTAGAATGCATTTTGAATAAGTTGAACATCAATCAAATGTGCAACATTTAAAATATAGAGGCCTTTTATTGATAAACTGCATATACTCTTACTCGTGCCAGAGAAGATTTATCTACCTGGAGGAGGACATGTAACTTTATAAGGCTATTTATCCTGTAGTATCTGGGCTAATCTTTCTGGACCTCAATCACTGCCTTTTGAGAGGATGCTTTGATAACTTAGAGATGGCCATTCAGAACTGCAGTGGGAACTTGTCACTTGAAGTCTCACCAAGTGCTGAGAAGATGTTTGCTGAGCTAGGCACCAAATACTCAACCACAGGGGCAACACCATGGCATTAGAAAATCCCACGAGCTGTTGGATAACCAAGCAGCACAAGGTGAGTGCAGAAGTCAAGAGACAGTGTGACTCTGACTTTGATATATCACTACACATATAAGGTATTTGGATCAGTTTTTTGCTCGATCACATTTTTTTCTCAGCTTAATATTTCAGTGTTACTGATGCAACATTACAAGCAAATGTGAAAAAAATGAGGTAGAGCTTGACCTCAGGCATTATCAACAGAATGGTTACATTTTTTTGTTTGTTTCATGTGATTTTGTTGGGCTTTTGGTCTTTTTTTCCAAAGACCGGCATAAAAACCAAGCTCAACACTTGCACTGAAATTTCTGAAATGCTCTTTAGAAAACAAAATTTTTTTTTTAGGAATTAGAGAAATTCAGTCTTCCAGACTGAACTAGACAGCTAGACAGTGAGCAGAGAATCATAAACTGTTTTCACAAATAAAGGATGACACTGATTTCACAGTGTCATTCCTAAGAACAGACAGTCTGTCACAGTCAAATTTAATCTATCAATCAAGTTATGATGAGATTGTACACATCCTTGCAAAAATGTGTGTAGAAGCTATATAAATAAATCAGGTATGGGAAGAATTACATATACCCATAGCAAAGTCTCTCAAAGGCTATTTAATACAGCTGTCAGCAAGAAACTTTCAGTTCAGGAAGGCTTGATAGCCCAAATTGCCAGAGAAAAACTATGTTCTTTACTCTTGTCCCTCGGGAAAGCGTTAACTACTGGCAGCCGTGAGCAGAGGCTGGATTCAGGTCTCACTGGACCCCTCATGTAAGTTGTTACAGCCCCTCCTGGCTGCAGGGTGCTTGTGCCATTCGCAGGGACAGGGTAGGGTGCCGTAGGTGAAATGCATGGAATGTGGATTTACTTGTGTTCTGTTCCTCCCTTCAGAAAAAAAGTGTCTTGGTGGGGACATGCCATTTATCAAAGTTAAACAAAAAAAACCCTATTTCAAATGTTACGTTAATACTGAAAACAGCATTTTACACTTTCAGAGCTGCTAGAATTCATTGCAGAAAGAAATTGCAGAATTCTCATTGCTTAAAGCTGGAGTGGTTATTTCCATTGTGTGAAACCTGTGTTGGCTGCTCTCTTCTCAAAGGGGCATAATCACTGCAAGGTCTCCACCACAGCAGCTCCTTGGGCTGGCAGAACGACAGGGCTCTGGACATGCTGGTGGGAAGGGGCTTGGGGAAGTCCCAAACCCCAACTTCTCCCTCTGAGCAGGGCTGGCACCAACACAAGATCGGGTCAGCCGTGGCTTTGCCTGGGTGATCCATGGAAGCCTCTGAGAGCGGCAATTTGGATCTCAGCTAACAGTGTGCTGAGAGAAGATGAAGTGCTAACAGTAGAAATTATGCCCACATGCTAAAATTAAGCATTTGATTTGCCTTGCTTTTTTGGATGCCTCTTCTTCACTGTGGAATAAAGAGTTGTAGTGAGATAATCAGTTTGGTATTTTGAAAATCACCCTTCCCATTTCTGATCTAGAAATAAGCTTCACCAGAGGAACAGAAGGTCCTGCTGCTTCACAGCTAATGTAATTGTCAGCTGTTTGCAATTGCTCCTTAGAAATGGAATTTTTAAAATATTGCAATATTTAATTGTTTATAGATACTTCATCAAGTTTATTGTGACATATGGCTATGAAACATTTTAAGTCAGAGCTTGCACAGAACAAAGAAACAACCATGATGGATGCTAATTGAATCAATTTCTATGCAAACTTTAAATGAAGTTTCTCAGATTTCATTGCCGATGGCTTAGAAATATTTACCTAAGATCGGAAATGAGCAGGAGATTCAATGAAAACACGCACTGCCTGCTGTATTCAGAAGTATTTGTTAATCTCAATAAAGTGTTTCATATCCTCATCACATAAACCCTGGGTATAATACACTTTGCACCAGCAAAATAAAAAATTTATAAACTCTCTAGAAATTTTGCAAATTTTGTCTGTTTTGCCAAATAGTTCTAAAATATTTTTATTGCCACTGATTTCAGCATAATTTCAGCTCAAGCCTAACAGAAAATCCTTTTCTTCAGAGATATTTGGTCTCAGAAAATTTTGTCAGGAGACAAAGTACTGGATCTAGAGATTTAACCTTTTATTAATGGCAAAATGAAACTACTTTCTTAAAAACAACCAAGAAATCTCTTTGCCCACTGTTTCAATGCACATAAAAGGAAAGTCTTACTACAGTCACTTTCCTGTGTATTCTTCTGAGGCTTGTGAAGTACAAAGCATCATTTTTTTCTACACACACAGGGGCACTAAAAATCATCAAAAAACAACAAAATGTCCTACAAAGTTCAATTGATTCAAACTCACTTGAACCACAACAATATCATACCTGGAGTCTTTCAAACAGTTTCAGTAAATGTATTTGTGTGCCTTAAGATATATTGTTAACACAAAAAGCTAGTGAACATTTATTCCCATCAGTCTTCCTGCAAAGCTTTTGGCATCAGAGGGATTTGCAGTTCAAACAGAAAAAACCACAATACTAAAAAACCAATACTATAGGAGTGGTGGTAAAATTATGAATAACACAATTCAGGCAAGCATTTTTTAAAATCCAGGCAGTTACTCAAAAGATTTTATCTCTATAGAGAATAAGCATTGAAGTTACTTAAGGAGGAAGAGTTTTAGAGACAGAAGCAGCTTTCAGCAGAATTTTCTAAAGGAAGCTGCCCCAAGCCCTTTTTAAAAGCAGTCTTTTTCTCTTTTTTTGGATATTTGAACATGACAGAGAAACCACAATTAAGTATGCTATTAATTCTCATATTTTTAATGGGTACAAAGCTAAGTCTTGCAATGTGCAAGCTGAGACAGTACTGTATGTGCATTTTGGACTTTGGATATATATAAATTCACAGAAGTTGTTAGTATGCTTTTTCTCCCACCCTTCTTCAGCATTTTCAGGGATATGGACTGACCAGAGAATTTCTGTGGGGATGCAAAGGGGCTAGGACCATAAATTCCTCTTTCTCAGGAACACGTGTAGGAAATTAAAACTGTTTGAGTAAATAAGGATAATGAGATTCAGGCAATCTGTAAATTAATTGCCAGCCGATTTACCGGGGATTTGTAACCTACCTTCTACGAAAAGAGCCCTGTGTGTTAACCCGGGGAGCAAGCAAGCAGCGCATGGTGCGTGCAGGCATTTGCACGCATGTTAACGTGCATGAGGAAACACCGAGGCTGGCAGTTGCTGCAAAATTTTCTCATTTTTCACCTTTTTACTGGTTTTAATTTAAGCCTTGAATCTTCGCCCCCCGCCATTTATAAAGTGTATTTTCATTGATTTCTTGCCTTCCCAATAAAATCCCTTGAAAAGGTGGGAGAAGGCAGGCGAGCCTTTCACTGTGGTTTCCCTGGCTGTTGGGAAAAATAGCTGCTGAATATAATTCCGTAGCAATGGCATGGTAAGCAATTCACGGACAAGGAAGCAAGCCACCACACCGAGCTAAATGTGCCTCAGTAAAAGGGCTGAACTGCGGCTACCGACTCACTCACCAGCAGCAGGTCCGGGTCAGCGCTGCACGGCTGCTGAGGAGGTGGCAGAGGCTCTGGGAAGGATGCAGGATCCAGGGAAGGGAGGAGCGTGGTGTCCAGGAGCACAGCCCCGGCGGCTCGCTCAGCTGGCAGGGCAGGGCAGTGCCACCCGGATCATCACATCTGCTGCAGCACGAGCTGGCAGCTGGCTTCCCTGGGCTCCGTCACCCCGGGGAGTCTCCACCCTCTCCCTGCACGCTGAGGAAGCCACAGGGCTTTGTGAGGAGGGCAGGGCCAGGGCGAGCCACAACTTTCACCTTTTCTCCTTTCAGCTGAACAAGTCGTGAGCTGCAAGGGCAGCACCTCGCCGGGAGCTGCCCCAACCCAACCACGCCGGTAGCGGTGACATTGAGCGAAGGAGAGCATCTCCACCTACCCGAGGCTTGCAGCCATGGACAGGGCTGGCACAGCTGGCAGGGTGGGATGAATGCCAGCACGGCATGTCGACAAGGTTCAGCTGGCTGTGGTGTCTTCTCTCCCAGTGTCCTGGAGACGGGTAGGTTTTCCTTCAGTTCCAAATACCTGCAAAATTGCAAAGGCTTTCCGAGCCCATCAGAGCAGGGTTTTCACAGGACAGTATGTGAGCATGTCGTCAATGCTGTGGAAGGAACCAAAGCTGGGGCAGCCTTTGTTATACAAGGTAGCAGCACTGGTCCCTAGCTGAGGTTACTGGGCAGCATCAGCCACAGCTTTCCAGGAGCTGTGCTAACGCTGGGAGCAGGATCAGTGATGGACATGCCACTTTTCCTATGTGCTCCCTGATGCAGTTTTGCTTTCCAGGACAGTTGTAGCTTCCAATAACCCCAAAGATGAGGTTGGGCAAACTGGGGGGTGCTGAAGGAACTCCTTCGGTTCTGTTGGCGCCATCCCACAAGATGGCTTTGCCAGAGCTTTGACAAATGCATGAGCCCATGGAGTGACAATCTTTCTCCTTGGCAGATGACTAAGAAGAGTACACGTTATGGATGATTTCCAGCTAAAATCACTATTTTTATCCTCTCTTTTTCCTAGCAAGTCTTATCACTAATTATTAAACATCAAGGCTGCCTGTAAGAGCTCTCCTGGACCAAACACCATAGGGCCAGATTTTTTAGGTGGTTGTAACCTGGGATAGGTAAGTATATCATTGTTCATGAACCATGCTCCTGAGACCTTGTTCTTTCCTTTGTCAATGATTTTATAATAATTAACTCTCTACTGTATTTATATGAGACTTATAAGCATGCCAGCAGCTAGTGAAAATCATTGCACAGTCCCAGTAGCATTTGAGAAGGTGCACACATGACTGAGTAGGTGCAGAAATACTGTTATCTCCTTCAGGGAGCATATCTGCAGCCTGGGCCGGAAACCTCAGCAGACAGTTTGTAGTATCAGATCTGGGCTATTCCCAGGCAGCTTGGATGCAGGACTCAAAGGTGTACTGAGTAAGTTACTACACTGGGACGAGCTGTTGACTCCTTTGGAGGCAGAGGCCCTGCAGAGAGACCTTGACAAGTCGGAGGGCTGGGAAATCACCAGCCACATGATGTTTAAACAAAGACAAGTGCTGTATTTTTCACCTGGGATGGGGCAACCCTAAATGTACAGACATCCAGAATGGGGAATGAGAGGCTGGAGAGCAGCGCTGTGCAAAGGGACGTGGGGGTCCTGGTTGATGGAAAGTTGAACATGAGTCAGCAGTGCCCTGGCAGCCAGGAGGGCCAGCTGTGTCCTGGGGGGCATCAGGCACAGCATCACCAGCCAGGCAAGGGAGGGGATTGTCCCGCTCTGCTCCGCACTGGGACGGCCTCACCTCGAGTGCTGGGGGCAGTTTTGGGTGCCACAATATAAAAAAGACATTAAGCCATTAGAGAGTGTCCAAAGGAGGGCAACAAAGATGGAGAAGGTTCTAGAGGGGCAGCCATACCAGGAGTGGCTGAGGTCATTTGGCTTGTTCAGCCTGGAGGAGAGTGAGGGGAGACCTCATTGCAGTTACAGTTTCCTTGTGAGGGGAAGAGGAGGGGCAGGCTCTGACCTCTTCTCTGTGGAGACAGCAACAGGACCCCAGGGAATGGCCTGAAGTTGTGTCAGGGGAGGTTTAGGTTGGATATTAGAAAAAAGTTTCTTCACCCAGAGGGTGGTTGGGCACTGGAACGCACTCCCCAGGGAAGTGGTCACAGCTCCAAGCCTGACAGAGTTCAAGAAGATTTTGGACAATATTCTTGGGTACATGGTATGGTTTTTGTAACTGTCCTATGCCAGGCCAGGAGTTGGACTTTATGATCCTTCTTGGGACCCTTCAAACTCAGGATATTCTTCGATGAGTTAGGAAAAATCAGAGCACTTGCACAAGATGCAGAGATAGGTGGCTGTTGCTCTCAGCATGACTGGTGCTCATGCTTCAACCAACTGACCAACAACAACAAAAGGAGATGAAAAACTGTAGTTATTTTGTTTGCACAGGTATTTGCTCTACTGTTAAGAGCCAATATGATTTGGGCTTTTTAATTGTGGGCACAGGTATCCTTGCGATCGTTTCTGAGTGCATCAATTCGTAGTTGTTCCTGTCTTCAGGCATGGAGCAGACTGTCTGAAGGAAAGCCCCAGCTGATGCTTGCATTAGAGTCTGAAACACTGAGCGAAAGGAATTCAGCCTGTCTTTCTGCAGTTTCAGGAGCTGGCCAGGAGCAATTTAATTTCACTGGGAAGTTTTCTCTCTTAGACACATATATAAGTGAGTCTGAAGGGCCTCTGTTATCAACTCTGATAGCTGCTGAGGTGGTCTTAATGGTCTTGTATAAGGATAGTACAGAGCCATTCACATTCAAATTAGTAATAAAAGAAATGCACTGTAGGAACACAATTCCTCAGAGATAATATTATGGATTTCATTAGGGAGAGACAGTGCACACTTTGGCATCTCATCAGCTTTGCTGCTGCAGGGCTCCCAAGGGGGTCAGGTGGACCCAGGGTTCACGTACTGCCGCAGGGCTCAAAACCTGTGCCCTCAGGAGTGCGAAAGTCAGTAATAAATTCTACCCCCATAATTTTTTTTCTATCTTACTATCTCCAAGGCCATGCCTGCCCCAGGTGCTTATTTGTCAGAGAAGAATGTGTGACAAGTGTTCGTAATGTTTTCCTCATCTATCTTTGGGCAAACCTGTGGTGTATTACAGGATTACTTAATGTTAGTAACTGATTAAACATGGAGTTCAACCTTTCACGCTTGTGTTTTGTGCTTGGTCAGACGTGAGGCACACCCACAACATGCAGCTGACCTTTGGTCAGTTCACAACATATAAACCCTGAGATTTTACACACACCATACTTGAGGTATCCCCTTATCAGACAATGCTTCCAAGCAGCTTCCATGTGCTGTTTAAATATTAAATCTGGCAGAAGGTCACCACCAGCTGTCCATTAACCAAAACAAAAGGTGGAATCTGTGCAGCAGCCACATCAGCCAAGGTGAGGTCCTGGGCTGTCCCCCTTCTTTGTTTATAGTTGAATGAGGCTCTGTACTTCCACCTCAGCACTAGGAGGCAATGTTGAAAAACAGAATAAATATTTATTACAGGGAGGAGAAGAAAACACACTTTATATGAGTAATTGCTACTGAAAGACTCGAGGTGATGAACCTCAAAGAAGGGATGTAGAGGTTGAATCTAATGTTGCTCAATATGCTGCTCACCAGGAACTCTCCTGAGCTGCAGATCAGGCTGGCATGGTACTGTACAGTACTTCCAGCTTGGTGTCAAACCTCTCAGGTTTGGTCTGTCCCATTAGCCCTGGAAATAACATGATGGGCCTTTCCCCTGTAAGGCTTAACATTCCCATATCAAATGACTTCAACTGTGCCCCAGAAAAGTACCATATAAATCACTGTGATGTTAACAACACACATTTCACTTGAGTGAGAGGTTTCCTAGCAGGTTCCTTGCTGCTCAGAGTGAGCTGCATTTCACTGATGTGCTCCAGCCTCCTGAATTTAGGCTTAGAGCTATAAGTGTTCACAACCCTGCTTTGTCCGACAGGTGTTTTGACTCTACCTTGCTTTTCAGGCCAAAGCCTGGCTTACTTGAGAATTAACAGACCTAGGAAATATCTAAGAGCTCTGTTTCCTCTCAGTGAACACAACAGTCCCTTAAGCTGCTAACACCAGCTTCTTCTAACACCTTTCCATGTCTGCAGTTGTGTTTTCCTTCCCAGCTCTTTGATTTCTTTGAGACAGCAAGTCCCAGGGAGGGAGTTGAAGCACCCCCGTGGCAAGCACTGCACCCACTGTGAAATGTCCCGAACACAAACAAAGGGCGAGGACAACTTGATAGATACCCTCAGAGATTTCACATCCATTCATGGCTGTTCTAATACATACCAGCGACTGAAGTGTTTCCTTCTCACTGCTAAATTGCTGTGATCTTGTGCCAGAGCAGAAATGTCCTGTCATGGAGGAATTTCCTGTGGACAAACTGCAGCAGAGCAGCAGCAGGGCAGTGCTGAAGAACTGTTCCTCCTTCGTGTGCTGGACTGTGAAGCACAGAACCAAGTGGAGCTCTCAGTAGGGCACCTCCTTGGTGCCCTCTAGTGACTGACACTCTGCTCTCCCGGCTCACACTGCACAGATTCCTGAAACACAAAGCTGCTAAGTGGCCAGGCCCGGGGGAAGAAAAGAAATAGTATCGAGTTTGTCCATTAGCAACAGTGTGGGATGTGAAACTTGGTGGTCTGGTTTACTTCCCTGTACTTCATGCAGGCAGCACCACCACTGCTCTGCCCCAAAAATGAAGGAACAGCAAAAGAGCTTGGAAAGGTAGAGAACCACCCTGGAAAAGTAGGAAGGCTGTTTCAGGAAGGGCTTGCATTAACTGTGCTTTTACCACCATCCACTACATCAACACACATACTGCATTAGCCTTGAAAAGAGAAGAGCTTCAGAGAGTGCCTGATCTGATGCTCAGGGTCATGCCTCACGGCATCATCTCGTCCCTGTGGGATCAGTGCAGAGCTGAGGAGGTTTAGCCCGGAAAAAAAAGGAGGCTCAGGAGAGACCTTATTGCTCTCTACAACAACCTGAAAGGAGTTTGTAGAGAGGTGGGGATTAGTCTCTTCTCCCAGGTAAACAAGTTACAGGATGAGAGGAAATGAGAGGGAATGGCCTCAAGTTGTGCCAGGGGAGATTTAGATTGGATATTAGGAGAAATTTCATCATGGAAAGGGTGGTCAGGCATCAGAACAGGCTGCCCAGGGAAGTGGTGGAACCACCAACCCTGAAAGTGTTAACAAAACGTGTAGATGTGGCACTTGGAGATGTGGTTCAGCGATGAACATGGCAATGTTAGGTTGATGGTTGGACTCGATCTTGGAGGTGTTTTCCAACCTTAACAGTGTGCTTTGTGAGACAGGCTGTCTCCCATTTCTGGGAGCCCCTCAGACTGTTTGCAAACACCCCCCAGACTTAATTTCTGCCTCTGGAAGCAGCAGGAACATCCCTTCTCTGGAGTGTGCTGGAGTCGAAATAGCTCAGGGCTTCAAATACCCTGAAGAGGAACATCCTTTGCCTGTAATTAGCATACCATGCCCAGGAGCTGGAATCACCTGAAATTCAAGAGAAACCCAAGTGTCCCTAACCCAAAGTGTAACAAGGGGAGGAGGTCTGTTGGCAAGACCATCTTGTACCTCAACTGCAGAGCAGCCAGAACCATGATTTGGAGCTGGAGCTGGAAGATGCAGGAGTTGAAATCACTTAGACCATCAAATACCTTGATCTGTAAGCAGCTGGAGCATCCATCAGCCAGAGCTGCGAGAACCAGAAGCATCTCTAATCCAAAGTGCCCGGTAGCTGGAGTGCCTATCAGCTGGAACCAGGGTGTCTGTCACTCAAGAGCCACATGGCCTGTCCCCTACAGGGAGCTCTTCCCAGCAAGGAGCCCGGCCTCTTCCTTTGGGGATTAAATGCACATCACATGCTCCTCTCTGTGTGGAGGGTCTCTCTCAGTCCCACTCCTGACAGCAGAAGTGAGATGAGGGTGACCCTGGCTCTTCTGGACAGCCCTGCTCTGAGGGGTCACAGGCTGTGGGTGCAGGTGAGGCGGCAGCACAAGGCAGTGGTGCCTCCTCTATACCTATAAAAAGGAGAGACACCAGTCAGCCAGAGCACCTGGGAGCACACCTCAGAGACCCTCAGGAGATGCCTGTCCCCCTCCCCATCCAGAAGAGTCACATCTCTCCCAGAAGAGCAGCCCAGGAAGGGCATCTTGCTCAAATCCCTCTGCTAAGCAGGGTGCATTTCACCCCCACTGTGTGCACAGGAACTGTACCCACAAACACTGGGCTGTCCCCAGCACTACCCAGAACTGCTGGCAATGAGGTGCAGCTGGGCCAGACCCTGACAGCTCTTGGTTCACCTTCACTGAACTCCCTTCCCAGCTCCCAGCCCCCCAAACACGAGGCAAAGACCTCCTGGGTGGGGCTTTGGTCAGGGGGGTTGTGGCACTGAGCCCCTTCTGGCATTGTTTGCCCCCACACATTCATAGAGAGGCAGCAGGAGCAGACCCAACCCAGCCAGTCATGTTTATGCTGGGCTTTTCCCACCCTAGCCAGCAGCGAGAGACCATCTTGACAGCATGGCTGGGTGTGGGGCTGTTTGGTCATCACTTCAGGCACCCACCAGGCATTGCCTGCAGCTCCTGTGTCCCCTGACACTCCTTGGATGAGGTAGGCACTTGTGCCTCTCACCCAGGCTTGGGGCTGGCTGCTCCTGGCTCCTTGCTGCACCACCACAGCACTGCCTGTGCAAACAAGAGCCCCGTGAGGACACAAGGGCAAAGCTGGGGCAAGAAGGACCTGTCTCAGCACCAGCAAGGAAAACGATCATCACGACCATCCTGACCTCGAGGGAGGCATCACAAGGAAACCACAACGATCCTGGCCCCAGCAAGCTGGCAGCGGCCTGAGGGACAGTGGAGAAGCACAACGCAGGACCCCTCGAGTCGGAAGGGAAGGTTTAACCCTATACTGCCAGAAACGCCTCAGGACCAGGAAAATATCCCTGTTCCGGCCATCTCTCGTGCCGTGAGCAGCCGCGGGGCACGGGGACAGCTGCCATCCCAGGGCTGACTCCGACAGGGAATTGCTGGTACCGAGGTGCCTCACCTGGGGGTGCTGTGGGCACGTCCATGTCCCTTGATGCCCCTGGGACACGCGGTCTATCCCAGTGGCTCTCAGCCCGAGAGCTCCGGCGCTCCTGGCTCAGGACAGATGAGGAGGTGCCGAGTCCTGGCACAAGGCACTGGAACAGCCTGCAGGGAACCCATGGGACAAGTGGGATCCTTGCGTAAAAAGCAAGCTTGTCACGCCTCCTTGTGTGCGCCAGGAGGGTGGAACACCGGGAGAGACGGGCTGAGCCATGCGACAGCCGGGGACCGCCCGCGCAGGGACCGGGATACGGGTGGGTGCGGCTTTGGGTTTGTACGGCTCCGTGGTGTGGGTCACCTGCCACAAGAGGCCTCTCCTGCCTGCCTGCTACTGGCAGCAGTTGGGCAAGGGTCGTGCTGGTAGCACCTCAAATGATGCATATAGGTGCGCCTACAGGTAAGTGATCATGGGTACGTTCTTGCTTTAGTAGTGGTCGTTTGTAGTAACTTTTAATAAAGAAATTCACAGAAACAAAGCCTCTGTGTCCTTGCGTCTGCTCAGCAGCCTCCTGGCTGCTTCTGGCTCACTGTGGAGGACACAGGTCCCTACGGGGTTCATGGCTTTGGTCCCTGCTCCCAATGGACCAACCCCTTCATGCACTGGAGGAGAAAGAGACTCGGAGAGGAGGCTCTGTGATCAAGGATGGGCCTAGGGGTAGAAGGATGTTAGCAGGAATGACTGTCAGGGAAGCCCAAAACAACCATCACTGTGGGAGCAGAGATGGGGGCAGGGGGCCTGCAGGAGCCCTGTGTTGGGGACACAGGGCTCACCTGTCCCTGGAAAGAAGGGACCTCAGCAGTCCTGGCTGTGTGGCTTTGAAGCCCTCGATCCTGGGTGCTCTCAGGTCATCCATGAGCTCCTGCAGCAGCAGGGCTGCTGCTGAACTGGCCACCTCAAACCAGGCAGCTGCCTGTGTTGTGGGCTGAGGCTCAGACCCAGCCCTCAACTCTGCTCTGTTGCTGGCAGGATGCACGTGGCAGGGATTTAGGACAAGAGCCGGGAGGGAGCAGGGGGTGACCCAGCATGCCCGTGACCACCCGCGACATCTGTCCCCACAGCAGGGACACTGTCAGCTCCCAGCTCCGGCTGACACCACAGCACAGCTGCTTTCTCCTGCTTCTCTGTGCACAGGTTTATGTGCGTGAACACACCCGTACGTGCAGTCAGCAGCGGCACAGCCTCACCCCTGCACACCGCGGGCAACTGCAACGGGAGTGGTGATGGTGCAAACAGGGAAGCGAAAAAGGTATTTTTGAATAAATCGCTCTCCTGTCCTGGAGGTGCCAGCACAGAAGCACAGACATGACAGAGTCTCCGGGCCCCCTGCAGTCCACTCTTGGCAAAAAGCACCTTTTTCTGTTCAAAGCAATAAACCTTAAACCAATCTGAGCCAGAGCAACCCCAGTCCCAGACTTACCTCTTCCCTGTTTGTCACCATGGCAGGCATTGGATAAACCCTTGCACCCCCAAGTCCCAGCTCTCCCACCACAGCATATTACACCCAACACCAACAGCTGCAGGGTTCTGACCCACAGAGAAGCAGCTCCCATGTGACAATGTTTGTGTGGGGAAAGCAAAATGAGACTGGGAATCTCACACTGGGAATCACCACCACTCCGCACTTGTGTCTTGGTGCTGGGGATAGTCCAGGCAGCAATAGAGATGGGTTCACTGCTCTTGGGCCTCATTGAGCAGTGGGCAATGCTGTCACCAGCTCTGCAGGTTGGTGGTGTCCACAGAGAAGTTGTTCCCATAGCAGATTTGGCCTTTGTTTTATTTTCTCCTCAGTGAATTTTGTGGTCTGGCCTCATTCCAGTGTGAGTGTGCAAGAGAAAGCCTCCTTTACCTGACAACCTCATCATGGCTCTGACCACACAGCCTAGAAAAGTGCAGCACCGATTCCGATGCTGCAGAAGGACACAGAGACATAAATAACAACACACTGGCAGGAAGACAGGCAGTGCTTTTATTGCTGGCATTACCCAGGGAAGAGGGGATCGAGGACAGCGAAGGCAAACTCCTCATGGTGCATTTCCCAACATCCAGGGCAGCAGCAGCTCCTGCCTGCAGTGGCTCCACAGGGTGCACTGAAGACTGGCAGCATCTGCGACAGGACAGGAGAGGAGAGTCACCCTTTCCCCAGCCACTACTGCTTGGGCACTGCAGCAATTCTGTGTCTGGAGTCAGGTGTCAGTGGAAAGGGAGACCCCAGGAAGCCACTAGGTGCTGTGCAGCAGTGAGACAAAGCAGTGCCAGTACCCCCAGCTTACCAGAATATGCCCAGCTCCTTCCTTCGGTTGATGTCTCTCTTCAGCTGGCAGAGTGAACACGGGGTGCACAACCAGACAGCGCAAAAGTCTCCCAGGATGGAGCCCTATGGAGCAAGGGACATTGCATGAATAACCCCTTCCCACACCAACCTTTAAGCCTTTCAGCCTTTCTATGTTATATTGTCAGCACTGGGCAGCTCACACGGGCCCTGCAGCATGCTGCTGCTCATATCCAGCAAGGACTGGGACAAAGTGGTGTGTGGTGGGATTACCTCCAGCTCGCAGTGGTGAGGCGGATGTGTCCCTGACTCCCGGCCTGCCGGGATGCCCATGCAACTCCCTGCCTCTGCCCTTCCCCTTGGGCACCCCTTTCTCCTTCCCTGAGCCCCCACCCCAGCACCTATCTCGTGGCTGTTGCCACTCTTGGGATGGGTCCTGAGCTGGTCACTGACCGGGATGTTGTATTTGGTGCGGTACAGGGTCCTCATGGCCACACTGGAGCCACACAGGCAGCACTCGTCCATGTCCCCGGCCACTTGGCAGTCCAGGCAGGGGAAGCAGAACGTCCCACAGAGACCTGTGGGACAAGGAGATGTGGGCTTGGCTGAGGGTTGCAAAGACGGAGGAAAGGGGAAAAGCCAGCTGGGAGATGTGGCTCTTCACATCAGGCAAGATCTGCTCTGCTTCCAGTACCCACGGGAGTGAGGTTTGCAGCAGGGGTAATGCTGCTGAAGGAGCAGGGTAAAACACCAGGAGCACATCATGAGCAACAGCAGGAATGAGGGGTACGTGTGTACTCACACACGCCGCAGTCGGAGCAGCAGTCCAGCAGCCCTGTCTGCCACTGGCCTGGCTGTCGGACAGCTGAAAACTGAGGTTGGACCGTAATCACAGTTTGAGAGGCCATTGCCAGCACAGGGTCAGGTCCCTCCAGGCAGTTCGTGGTCTGGAAGGAAAAGCCATCAGAGGAAGATGCTGCAGGTGTTTCTGAAGTGGGAGTCTTGCTCAAGCTGCTGCATTCAGAAAGAGAGCTCCCTGGGGAGTCCCCACTGCCAGGGTACTGCCACCCTCACCACAAAGCGGGGGGGCACAGCTCTGCCAGAAGCTGCCACCACTCCCTGAAGCAAAGCCCTCCCCAAAACTAGTCTCCCACCAAAGGCAGCAGTACGTCATCCCTTCCCTATGCAAGGAAAACACCTCTGTGAAAACAGAGGTCCTTCTGCTTCAGAACTGCAGTGCTTCAACACCTCAAATCTGTCTTCTCATCTCCAAGTCACCTTTCATCGTCTGCATAAAATTGTCTGTGTTTTGGGCTGGTTTTTTGGTTTTATTTTTTTGTTTACGGTCACAGTCTCCAAAAGCAGTAGTAACTGCTCAGTTCTAGCTTCCCCAAGCTCTCAGGAGTCACCTTAATCTTTGTTTTGTTCTGTGAGGATCTCAGCCTATTTGCTTCTTCCTCTCCCTTCTTTCTTCACTTGCCTTCTTAGTGTGCTTCAAGGCAGTGGGTTTTCCTTGTCTCTTTCCATCACCCTAAGCCCTGTCCCGAGTTCCTATCCCTCCTCCACTTGACTGTCTGTGCCAACACCTCATCCTCCTCTTCCTCAGTCACCTGGGGTCACCATGGCCTATGGAGTTCCTCTCCATCCCATCCTTTCTCAGCAAGGGGCAGCATCCTCTGAGAGCAGGAAAGCTCCTGCTCCACAGCACCATCTCCCAAATCACCTGACCAATGTAACAACTCCACCTGCACCTCCATCAGGGCCCTCTTCTCTCCCTGCCACCCCTGCAAGGCACAGCACTAGCCTCTGCCACTCTCACTCTTGTTTTGGGGCTTTAATTAAAACAAAACAAACAAACAAACAAACCAAAAATTGAGGATGCTTCCACAGGAGAAGTCGCATGCAGACACTCCCTGCCCTGTGCCCAAGCTCTGCATCACTTTGTTAAGCACTCTAAGAGGATCGTTTTCACATCAGAATTGCACATTTACACAAAGCTAAGTATTAAACAACACAAGAAATACGGTGGAACAATTACTATGCCCAGCACTCAGACAATGCCATTGAGCTCATTACCCACACTGGAGAGGCACTGGCTGTGGCATTGCATTTGTACTATTGACTATTGCCAACAGGTGGCAAAGGTGTGGCCCTGCCGGCAGCTCCTGTGGCTCCCCAGTATTTACAGACTGTCCCAGACACACCCCTGCTGTCAGACACGGCTTGTTGCTGTGGGGCCAACTCTGGTTCTTGGTGGTCTCGGTAAGAGGGGAAAGAGTGTTGAATTACGGTGTAAGAGGGAAGAAAGCTGGTAAAAATCTCCACATGGTTTGCTCCTGACTTTTTGCAGCTTTCTGCAGGCAGTGGAAGCATGGCTGGGCTGTCCCTATCTGAGACACCTGTGAGTGCAGCAGGGGACACTGCACCCACCGTCCCTCTCCCGACACCTCCTGGCCCTGCCCTGGCCAGCTGTCCCTGTTTGTTCCTCCATAAGATTCCAGGTAATTCCCACCAACTCTGCAGCCAATGTAACACCTCCTGGCATGCCAAAACAGCAGCCCCTTCAGGAAGCCTTGGCACACAATGATTTAAGAAGCAAGAGCCAGGAGGGGCAGGGGAGGAGACAGACCATGGACAGGCTGTGCAGTGGTAAGTGCAGCATGGAGCTCCCATGCGGGGACAGGGATGTCCAGCAGCAGGCAGGACCACAGGGACCACAGGGAGAAGTGTGCACAGGAGTAACAGCAGCAAGAGAAGCTTCAGGGGAGGATCCCTCCAGTCAGGCTTCCCCTTTCCCTCCCCAGGTACAAGCACACTGCATCTCCGCATGGGTGGAGGCTGCAGTGTGGAGCAGGCAGCAACCTGGAGAGCCTCTGCCACACACTCACCTCCCGACAGAGGCCCAGACCCAGCACACCAAATGCATCACAATTCTACAAAATTCACAGCCCCATGGCATCACCAGCAATGCTGGAGTGACTGATGGGGACAAAAGGATCCCAAAGTGCATGCAGCTGCATTTCACCCACAACCCAGCTCATAAAGCAGCACCTATAGGCACATGTACATGTGCACAAATGAGCAATACAGAGCAAAAGCTGCTGTCCTCTACCTCTGTTCCCCACATCTGTCAGGATGCCATCAGCAGCACCCACCATGCTGTGGTTAACCCTGAAGCAGTTTTCCAGGTAGAAAACCTCACCTTTTTTTCCAGCCCTTCCCCTTCCCCAGCATCACTGCTTTAGCCACGAGCAGTTTCCATACCACAACCAAAGCAAAGCTGTGCCATACGTACTTTCCAAGCTGTCCTTGTCCCAGCAGACACGTGTCGTTTTCCTGGTTCTTACGCTTTATATGCGCTCCAGCAAATGACTTCTGCTCCCTCTGACTAAGAGAGCAAATACCAGCTTAGGTGCAGCTTTGCACAATGACAGCTTCCCTGGCGCTTTCCTGCTGCCCACCCTCACTTTTCCCCACCTGGGCTTTGTCCAGGCCCAGAGCCCCAGTGGAAGAGGTTTCCAGAGAAGGGCAGTTTGTTTCCAGGCCCCTGTGCTGCCTTAAGCCATGTGCTGCCAGAGGTGCAGCACCTTTCCTTTGTCAAACCTGAGCATCTGCAAGAACTCCCTGTAGCTGCACTGGGTGACATGGGGGTGGCCTCTCTTAGGCTCAAAATGGATTTTTCTGCTTTGCCAGGGATCATCCACAGGACGGTCTGGGCCATCTGGGGTTTAAGCTGTTGGGAGTGCCATCACACCCACCCACCCTGCAGCATGGACAGAGCCACTACCTGCCCTTCAAAAGTTTTGTGATGAAGGTGAAGGCAGAGTGGGGACAAACAATCATATTCTCCCTAAAGAATGAAGCTGGGAGATATTTGTAGGGATCAAACATCTTTTAGCATTTTTCTTGAGAGTGATGGAGAGAAGGTGGGTGCAACCTCTACCTTCTGGGTGGGAATGCAGGGCTCACAGCCCAGTGCAGACAGATGGGCTCTATAACGCCTTGCAGAAAAATGCATTGTTTGTCCATGGAGAGGACACAGATAACCCACTACCCAGCCAGGTTTTTTATTGCAGGTGGGTAGGAATTCGTGCTCAGGGTCCATGTGTCTGCAACCCTGAGGTGAGCTGGTGCCAAGCAGCCCCAAATCCCCATGCCATTATATTCAGAAAGGTGGAACTGACCAACAGCCCTGGACAGCCACCTGGGCCACCACAGCAGGGGCGATGCTGGGTGGCCTGCAGAAGTCACTTGCCTGCAGGAAGACCTAGCTCTGCCCTGGAGCAGCAGTCATTTTCCCAAATTTTGCAGCTTTGGTGAGCAACACTGACTCCTTCAATGTATTAAGTATCCTTTCTAAAAGCTGATCCAATAACAAAACACTAGTGAAAATCTCTCTCTACAGCAGGCACAGGGAAACCTCAGCTGCACCAGCAGCTGCTGAGACAAATGGAGCAGGAGAAGGATGAGTGCTCTCAGGTGGCGCAAGAGTGACATACACAGAGGTAGGAAGACAAACTCCAAAACTTTATTGCTGCAAGTAATTAGGGGAAATAAAATGCAATCAAGGCAAGCCCCTCATGGTGCATTTCCCAACAGTCAGGGCACTGGTGACTCATGCCTGCAGCAGCTCCAAGGATGCAGCGAGGATGGCAGCATCTGCAACAGAATGGGAGAGGAGCATCAGGGAGCGGGGCTGTGCCTCACCACACTCCGTGCGTCCCCCCAGGCCTTCCCCCTCCACCCTGCACAAGGCCCCCAGCAACATTTTGCTTCAGGAGAGGTCACTCTTATCACCTGTCCACGGCCCTTTCCCCACTGCAGCAAACTTTGTCCCGTGTCAAGATGCTGGCAGGAAAGGCTCTGGGAAGCTGCTTGGCTGCGTGTGACAGCAGCTTTATGGACCAGCGCCTCCAGCTTACCAGAATATGCCAAGCTGCCTCCTGCGGTTGATATCTCTCTTTATTTGGCAAACGGAGCACACGGGGCAACACAGGGTGACACAGAAGTCAGAGCAAATGGAGCCCTGTTAGAGAGACACTGGTTAGGGACAGAGGCTTCCCAGAAGCCACGTTCCAGCCAAGAAAATGTTAACCACGTTCCAGGTCAAGTACTCTTTTTTCTTGGCTGGCTGCAGCATCCTGAGTAGCAAACACTGAAGCCCTGGGCTGGCAAACCCCAAGCATCACGGAAAGGAAGGAGGGAGCCCTTCATGCAGGCTGCAGATAGCTACTTATCATTTGGCTTCTGAGGTTCAGAATGGGAAGAAAAATGAATACAGGAAAAGACGATTTGGGCAAAGTGAACTTGGGCCTCCACGGTTTGCACTTGGGATGGCACCAACTGCGTCCCCTGCAGGAAGAAGCACACTCGCATACATACTATCCACCTTTCTCCCAAACCTGATTATGGATCTCTATCTGTGTAACCAACTTCACCTATTCTTAGTCAGCCCACAGTTATCTCAAGTCTTTCCCATCTTTCAAAGCTCAAAAGGAGAAGCAGCAGCTGAGGTGGATACGAATGGGGAAAAAAGGGCGAGTGGAAATCACTGCTGCCCTGAGCCCATCCCTTAAGTGCGGAGAGAGTGGCCTCGGGGGCACCTTGTCTTTTGGGCTCGCAGCAGGGTGAGGGGGCAGGCTCAGCACTGACCGGGATGTTGTATCTGGTGCGGTACAGGGTCCTCATGGCCACACTGCTCCCGCACAGGCAGCACTCATTCATGTCTCCAGCCACTTGACACGCCAGGCAGGGGAAGCAGAACATCCCACAGCAGCCTGGCAGGGGGAGAAACATAGCACTGGCTGAGGCTCTGCCTGCCTGCCCAGAACCACCGGCATCAGCAGAGCAGCTGGGAGAGCCAGACTGCCTGGCTGCACAGTGGCACCACCAGGCCGAGCAGCAGGGGCAAGGAAAGTGTGTCTCAGGCACTCACAGACACCACAGTCAGTGAAGCAGTCAGTCAGGCCTGTCTGCCATGTGCACCTTGAGACAGAGGACATGGCCCCGCCAAACTGCGGCTGGATTGTCACAACGGTTGGGGCAGCCATTCCCAGGTCCTCTTCTGAAAGAGACAGGAAACAGGATAGTCAGTGAAAAACCTGTGGTCAGTCTGAACCTCCAACCAAACTGGTGGCTATCACCCTTCAGCAGGCTGCCTTTTGCCCAGCTCCCTTGCTGCCGCTGGAGGTGATAAAACATCACCATATCTTGCCAGCATTTATATATTTTCAAGGTTTCCACATTTTCTGCCATTTAATCCAGCCTTCAAAATAGCATCAAGCCACTGGTGTTCCCCACTCCACCCCATAAAGGCTTTGCTAGTGCTTAGACGCGGCTCATTTCCCTCGTGCTGAGCTGGGCTGGGCAGTGAACCCAGGCTAAAGGGAGCGACTTGGGCATTCTGGTTGTTGGACTTAGCAGATTTTACACAAGATGGCTT
This sequence comes from Eulacestoma nigropectus, assembly GCA_013397775.1. NCBI lineage: Eukaryota > Metazoa > Chordata > Aves > Passeriformes > Eulacestoma > Eulacestoma nigropectus. The sequence continues at coordinate 57,795 of VZTE01001190.1, forward strand.
TGGCATGGGCACAGGGCACGTGGGAAGCACCTGTGGACTCATTTCCTCATAGCAAAGCCAGCCTCCACACAAGAGAGATACTACTGAAAACTCTTTATCTCTGGTTTCTTGACGCAGGGAGCCACAAAGGCAGAAAATCAATGTCCGAAGTCTGACACTCTCTCCTTGCCTTCCCATGGTTAAGCAAGTTAACCTTGAAAACCAGTAAGCCTCAGGTGTGAAACAATAATAATGATGATGATTAAGATAATAATAAGAATAGCAACAAGAACAATTCCTCTCTGCTTCTATTTCCCTAGCCAAGAAAAAAAGCACAGAATATTCTTAGGTAACAATTCAAAGAAAGTTCGGGCTTGGGTGAGGTTCTCTGAGATAATATTAACTGCCTGCTCACATTTGCTGAGACTTCTTTTCTGTACGTTGGGTTGGTTTATTTTAATTCTCAGGAACCGCAGTTTGACAAAGACAGACACACCCTGCTGGGTGGTCAGGCTCCTCCTCTTTCCCGTTGCTTGTGAGCTCAGGAGCCAGAACAGAAACTGAGATGAAGGAGTGATGCTGGGGGAGGGGGAGCACCTTCTTTCTCCGTCCGTTGGAGTAACGCGTGCTTCTCCAGAAATCCCACTCCTGGTGTCAGCTGGCAGCACACGCCAGCCTGCAAGCCCGGCGGGAGTGCAGCTGGAGGTGGTATCAGGTGCGTGACCAGAGGGAAATGCAACGCCTCTGCCTACCCACAGCTTCCCTCTGTCTGGCCACAGCAGTGCCACCGAAATGTGGTGAATCTCTCTACACTTTTACAAATGCACAGTGGTCTGTACACGAGTATTATTCACCTATTTTCTCCTCTCCTAGCTGCAAACAATAAGGAGATGGAAGCGTAGCTGATCTTGCCACCAACAGCACACCCCACTGAAAGGACAGCAAGCACACAGGACCAGCCATCAAAAGCCACCAATATGCGAGCTTCTGGCAGAACAGCCCAGTTTAAACAGAGAGTAAAGTACCAGTGGGATTCCTTCAACACATTGATACAATTGTCTTAGCAGCAGAAAGCAGCAGAGGTAAACTCTCCATAATCCAGCTTCTGTGCATAGCTTTTTTAAAGCCCCCCACTTCCTCAAGTAGGATTTGCCAGATAGTTTGCTTTATATTATGTGTTAAGCAGGAAAAAAGAAAAAAAACCCCTACTTTGACACTATTATCCCACTCTTCCCAGGCTAGCAAGTTACTAATATTTCCATGCTTTTAGAGAACTAACCTGATGAGCAGCCTTGGTCAGTGCAGGCTTCCTCTCTGGCCGGGACCCTGCACAAAGAGGCTCTGGCGAAGATGAAACTAAACTTGCTTCCTTGGATGTTCTTATTGGCAGGCAGCAGTAAAAAAAGTATAATGGGTGGGAGGTAACTTGAAGGGGGAGGTCAGGAGCTGTGCCCTGTCCTTAAAACCACAGACTTAACACATGCAGAACACAATGATTTATTTTTTCTTTTCCCAGGATTTTTCTTTGAAAAAAAATGGTTGGATGTTTATCGTCTTATTCTTTTAACTTTGCCCACATGTTGTTGCTGTTCGGGGAAGAGCAGTTCTGAACGATGTACTTTCATTGGGACAGACATTTAGGTTTTCATTTCTTAGAAAATACACTCCACATGGAGGCTTTCTATAAAAATTAGGCTGATTCCCTAAGTGCTTGTCACAAGCCACGTAGCCCAGCCACCGTAAAATTAACTGAGCACTTACCACACACACATAAATGTCCCTTTATGAGATACTAATATTTACAATTTCTGCACTAACATGCCCCAAATATGTAACAATTCACGCCCTGTGCAAGTCAAGACAGTTTTGGATGTGCTTCCACATTTTGTAGAGAATCTGTGGCACCAGGACAGCACTTCTTGTTTCCCAGCAGGATGCACAGAGCGTGCAGAGATGCCAGAGAGGGTCTGGGTGGCTGCTTTTTTGGGAGCAAGTCAAGTTCAGTGTGTCCCATGGAAAGTGCTGATGGTGAGGTTTCCTTCTCTCTCATCCTTGTCAAGAATGGGGAAAGAAGAAGTTGGGGCTAAACTTCAATGTAGCAGCTTTGTCAACAGGCTGGGATTTCTGGTGCTTTAAATTAAGCCTTTTACCAGTAGTGCTGCTGAGAACACGGGGAGCTGTGCGCTGAAATGCTTCCCTTGGCTTCCAGCAGCTCCAAAGTTTAACTGTGGCCGTCCCTGCTTTACAGTGGGGCTGCCTGGCCACTCACTGGCTGGATCATGCACAGTTGGTGTTTTGGGTAAGAACATTGCAATAGGCTGTGGAAATTGAGGTTTGCAAGAAGTTGTAGATGAGCAGATTCTCCCTAGAAGAGGAGATGCCTGACATCCCACCGGCTGACTGGATGAGGCTCATGGCCTAGGAGTCTGCTGAGGAGGAGGGAAACAGGAAGCTGAATTGCAGTCAGGTTTTTTAGGTGGTAAGAAGAAAAGGCTCCAGAGAGACCCTAGAGTATCTCCCAGCACCTAAAGGGAGCTACAAGAGAGCTGGAGGGGGAAAATTCACAAGGGTATTGAGTGACAGGGCAGGAGGGAATTGATTTAAACTGAAGGAGGATAGGTTTAGATTAGATATTACAAAGAAATTCTTCATTGTTAGGGTCATAAGGCACTGGCACAGGTTGCCCAGAGAAGCTGTGGATGTCCCATCCCTGGAAATGTTCAAGGCCAAGTTGGATGGGGCTTAGAGCAACCTGGTCTAGTGGAAAGCATCCCTGCCCACAGCATGGGGTTTGAAACTAGATGATCATTAAAGTCCCTTCCAAACCAAGCCATTCCATGATTATTTCCAAGAAGACAATGGAAAAATTCAGCTGAAATTAATATTCACCAATTTAACTTGTACTACAGTAAATGCAATACTGATGAAGATTTAGGAGTGCAGATTAAAAAGATCTCCCCTAACACCTTTTTGCTTTCTCTGCAAAGAACAAAGTATGAATTATGCAGTCTAGCATTGTATTTTATGGAGCAGTTACAACCAGAAACTCGTTTATTCCATTTTGGGCCACTCACATGTAAATGTTCGTGCCTGTTGTCTGTACCACTTAAAACAAGTCCAACTTGCAACTTCAAACACTCCCACAAATGAGCAAAGCCACCTTCCCCAGCATGCTGCCTCCTGCTATTTACACAGACTCTGGTGTCTCAAGTGGTGAGAGGTATATTCATTCACAGAGGGTCTGTGAATCCCACTGGCATGCAGGTCAGGGGGCTGCCTGGCACAGAAGGGTGCCTGGGGGCCTCTCTCCAAAGCTGTGGTCTCACCAGCCCTTTCCAGAGGCAGAGTAACAGCCTCAGGGTTTCGTTTCAGACATGGAGACGGGCTTCTGAATCAGAAACTTCACCTTTTTTCTAGGTGTCTCAGCAGCTTCAATGGAAGAACACGTTACCCCCAAACCCTGCTTCCGTCCCACAGCTTGAAATGGCTCAGGCAAAAGGGAAATTCCTGCAACTGTAAAAGCCATAGGAGAATGGAGCTGAGCAAGTGCAAGGGGAAATTTTCACAGCCCTTAGAAATACAGCTGAGGGTCAGGTGCACATCTCACCAAAGCTGAAGCCATTGCAGTTGGTACAAGGAGAGAGCTGCTCCCATGTCTGCACATCCCTCATCCCTCCCATGCCAGGGACACTGCACACAGTGGAGAGGGTCTGCTTGGGCGGCTGATCAGACAGAAAATGATGCTGTGGCTGGGAGCGTGCAGAGCTATCTGGGCAAGGTGCCCGAACCCCCTGTGCCACAGGCACTTGAACAGTGCCAGTGTGTCCAGCACACAGTGTAGAGCTCACAGCCGAGGCCAAGGGTGTCACCAGCTTCACAGCAGCTCTTAGCCACAGCAGGTCAGATCTAAACAGAAGTAGCAGAAGTGGTTTCAAATCCCTCTACAATCGCATGCGAGCTCAGGCGATGGTTTGTCACAAGATGTTCCACACATCTTGTGTGAGAAAGACTTCACACTTCTTCTGGCTGAGCTTCTGCTTCCCGTGGCTTGCCACCTTTCTATGCTTTCAGTGGTGCCACTCTTTCTCCAGATCACTCAGACTTACAGGATAATGCCCCCCGGGAATCAGGCTTTATCTCAGGAGCTCACAAGGTAAAAAACAACTAAATTAAAAATCAACAAATCAACCCTCTTGTAACAAACAGACCAATCCAACTCATAAATTTTTGTAGTCTGCTGCTTCATTAACTGCCTAACTCAAAAATTCACTGACTTGCACCTGCACACAAGCAGAACTACCAGAGGGTGCAAGTGCGGATCCTCCTGTCCCCATCGCCATCCCCATCCCCAGAGAGTGGTGGGAAGCAGGAGAACCTCAGCAGTTCAGCTGCTCTTGGGTCAGCTCCAGAGGCTTTCTGGAGTGAGCTGACCCATGGCTAATTTCCAGCTTGGACACGTGCTTTATGCTATTTCTATGGCAGTTTCATCCCAGTCTGACAGCTTCAGACAGAACAATGCAGAGGATGATGCACCTTCCCTTCTCCTGTCCCTTGTGTCTGGCACGTGTGGTGTCCTTGCTTTAACCCAATGGTGCTGCTCCCAGCGTACATGAGGAGCACCTGAGCAGGATCTGAGCAAACAGCCACACATGATGCATCATGAGGTTAATCCAGCATTAACCAAGGTATTGGCAGAAGGACATCCAACACACTTTGCAACAGTATTTGACAGGTGAAAAGTATTTTTTCAATGTGTTGATGTTATTTAGCAGAGTAAGTTGTACTGTGGATTAAAAAGGGCCTTTACTACTTAATAATAATGATGTTTTTTAAGACAGATGGGAGAAGGTATTGAGAGAGTGGAGAGATGGTGTGCAAGATGGGTAAGCTGTAAGGCTCCACACCTGCTGCATGCACATGACCACAAGTTCTCTTCAGTGGAGAGCTTTGCTTTTCCATGGCAGTCTCATGACCCAGCATGCTCACCCTGATGGAAAGGTAGGTTATAATCTCTGATGGAAGTTCCCCAACTGTTCAACCTCCATTTTAACGTGGTATAAATAAATCAGCACTGAGCAGCTCAAATTCTTGCAGGCAATTTTTTGCCTTCTGCTTCCCCTCTTACCACTGATTTCTCAAGCAAAGCCTGAAGAGAGCAGATACAACACTCGCTGCCTTTGCACCTGCTCCATGTGGATGGCTTCCCTGTGTGCATGTGCCAAGATCTCAGAGGATCCCTGGCAGCACAGCAGCTTATGGCTGGGCTGAGAGACATGGGAAGGAGTGAGAGGACACTTCCCCCCATCCTACTCAGCATACGAGAAAAAACAGACCACCAGTAGTGGTCCCCAGGTGGTGCTGGCAGCAGTCCTGCTGTGGAGAGCACATTCATCAGATAAAGGCACAACAAGAGAGGATACTGTAGGTACCAGAGTCCTGCTTGGGGTTGAGCAACCAAGTGTTTATCACCTGTCACCTGGGAGAGGTGGCATGTACTGCACACCAGACCTTCAGCCTGCACTTTACCTAGCCAAGAGCAACCTCAGCCCCACCAGCTCCAGGGACAACCTGTGCTGACACAGCCTTGCCTTTCCACCATGGGTTTCCCCCCCAGGGAGCAGGCAGGCAGGGCACTCCCACCCCTCATCTAACAGATACAGTCAGTGATACTTTGGTCAGCCAAATCCTTCTTTTTATTGCCTTGCTGTACCCACTGTGCAGTGTCATGCACGAGGAAGTGCAGGGAAGAAAGGATCATGCCAACTCTAAGCAAATAAATTCAAGGTGCCTTCCAATAAATGCTTAAGTAAAGCACGACGGTAATGCATGTTATGGTGCACATGAAGTCTGTGCTTTCCTCCATTTTCCTCTCAAGTACTTTTATTTCCATTTATAGGTATTCCCTGAAAAAGTGGTTAATAGCATGACAAAATTTGGGGGAAAATAAGCTCTGATAAAGCTGAAAATGTGTTTGACAAATATTTGGCTGTGCTGCAGCATGAGCGGCAACACAAAATGCACACAGGTTTTTCCACCTAACTGTTGAGGTTTCTCCCCAAAGCAGTCCCCTGGTGCGCTACGTATGTGCTGCTGCTTGTGAGGTTAACTTGGAGATAAAATTATTTCCCTTCAATATCAAATCATAGAAAAACATGTATGTTGGAAAAGACCTCTAAGATCATTGAGTCCAACCATTAACCCGGCACAGCCATGTTCACCACTAAACCATGTCCCCAAGTGCCACAACCTCACACCTTTTGAACACTTCCAGGGATGGTGATCCCACCACTTCCCTGGGCAGCCTCTTCCAATGTCTGACAATCATTTCAGCGAAGGAATTTATATCCAGTCTAAACCTCCCCCGGTGTAACCTGAGGCCATTTCCTCTCCTCCTGTCACTTGTTATCTGGGAGATGAGACCAACTCCCACCTGGCCACAAGCCCCTTTCAGGGAGTTGTAGAAAGTGAGATGCTTTTCATTCAGAGCTGAACTCTCCAAATGCTTTGACGTCAGTGCAGGAAAAAACTAAGGTCCTGTGGAATGGGCATGCCACTGCTTTCTCCCACTGCCCTCACAACCTCTTACAGGCTTGGTTCTGTTCTTTATGCAGTTGATACAACTTATATTAGGTATATTTTATTTATTTATTTATTTATTTTATTCTGTATTAGGTATATTTCCTTGTTACTGTACCTGCCACAGACAAGAAGCTCTGCAATATGGAGGAACTGTGTTTTGCAGGTATAAGTATTCAGGGGTGGCTTTGGATTTTGCTTTGCATTAGGATGGGAATTTCCACCCGAGAAATTACAGCTGTATTGTTAGAAGCATTGAACTTGGCATGAACACCGTTCTTTTGTTGGTGGTTTTGTTTTGGTTTCTTTTAAGTGTATTAGACCTCATTCTGCTTTGTTCAGACAAAATCACTCGTGTACAGCTGCCTGGAAGTGGTGGTTTTTGGTGGTTTTTTTAAACACCACCATCCAGGAAAAGAAAAATGCTGTAAAACAAACGAAGTTTTTTTACTATTTTCTTTGTAATTCTGGTACCGCATCTAGCACACTGTGTTAAAATTTACTCTGGCTTTTTGCCTCCATCACAAAATACCGGGAGGCATTGCAGGAAAATCAAAATCACCTCTTCAGTATACACAGCTAGTACCTAAAATCACATTATCCATGGCTGGCTAATGTGCACATTTTTTCTTGGCAGCTTTCTTTTGAATCTCAAACAGAGCCTCTCTCCTGGTATTTGTACTGTGTTTAGAAATCAGTTAATGGCCCTCTCCTAGCTTTTGCCAAAATGGAAATAAAAAAGGAGTGCCTTTTTTTTTCCAGGTCATGTCACCAGTGGCTGGTGAGATGCCCGACCTACTGCCCTGGTGTTGCCAGGCTCCCTGGCAGCCAGGCCGGCTGGCACGGGCACTCCGGCTGTTTGCACAGCACAGCTCCTGCAGCATGCACTTGGGAATAGAGGGGGGGAAAACCCTGACCTCCTCGCATTAACGGCATCATATTTACCAACAAATACAAATAACAGAACCCAGGCACAGTTTGCCTTGGCTGACGCTCCTCTGGCGAGCCTTTTCCCTGGGAAAGGGGACTGTGAGAGCTCCCGTGTGCGACTGTGCTAAGGCAAAAATCCAGCCCCACCCTGCAGGGCTTCCAGTGCCTTGGCAACCTCTCCCTTTCTCCCTGCAGGAGTAGCACCTTTACTTCTATAGGGCTAATCCTGGACAAAGAGCTGGTGTTGCTTTGATACACCCTTCTACAAACAACACACAGGCAAGGGCTGGTGCTGGTAACAGAGCTTTCTGTTTCACTGAGCAAGTGGCAGTGTTTCAGTTTGCCATTGTTAGGCACATTTGACCTTCCTGCTGCCTGAAAGAAGCAATTGTTATCTCAACATCCTGTGGAGGAATACTTGGAAAAGGAGGTGGGGGAGAACGGCAAGGTTTGATAGTGGAGAAGAAACGTCCAGAGGACATTGTTTATTTGTGCAAAAGGACACTAATAAAAAACTGGTGCTTAGAGACAGGTGTATTTTTAAGAAACTGTGTCTAATTACAGCAGAGAGTGTCTTTATGAAGATTTGGAATAGAGTACCTTGGGAATGAAGGGAGGAGATGCACCTAGATCTGCCAGCAGATCCAAACACGAAGGTCTTAGCCAGGAAGCAGCTCAGCCTTTGTATCTTTTGCACTTAAAAAATTATTAATTTCCGTGTATTAATCATAAAATGCTCATGCAATTAACACCCTCGGTAGCCTTCACCTCTTTTGCACTTTAAAAATTATTTATTTCTGTGTATTAATCATAAAATTCTCACAAATTTAACATCCTCAGTATTACAGTCTGGAACCTAAATCTTTCTGGTTTTCAGGCAATGAACCAAAAATACAGCTATGTCTTATCCGTGTAAAATGCATTTTAAGATGAATTTGGAAAACTCTCACAGAAAACATGAAATGATTTTCAAGTTCAGGACATGAGGACTGTTTTGAAACTTTAATTCATACTCTATTTAGCTACACATTTTTCTTCCTCTCATTTTAAGACAAACACTTGTGACAAGCAGTCATCAGACAAAGGACACCAGAAGGTTCAAAGGCACTACAAAATGTGAGCTCTTCCCAAATCTGAGCTACTTAAAGACACTTCAGTATGTTAAAAACAGATGAGTAACACCTCTCTAAATTAATACTACTAGTACTGAAAAACTGATCCATATTAGATACAAGACTTTTTAATTACTAGTAAATGGCTAATAAAGTTAACATCCAACATTGCTGGATGCATCAAATTCTCCCTCTACAAAATGCAGCTGTGTCACATAATTCATCAGAAGCTTATCATTTTTCATTTTTAAACTGCTTTTTTTCAACTTAATACTTTTTCCACCCTAAAAATATAAACCCTATTTAAGAACAACTTCTGTGTAAAGGCCATTTAGTTAGCCTGCACTTGCTGTTTTTACTGTTTCTAGGCATCCCCCTAGAAAAAAGTTTTTCCTGTAAGACTACAAATAAAACTGGTAAGCGTAAGTCAAAACAAGTGGAATTAAAAAATAAAAATAAAAAAATGTCAACAGTTTGCATGACAAATTTGTAGCCCAAGGTCAAGCACTGGTCACACACACTTGGCAACAGCTCTGGTCTGCTCTGTTTTTGTTTTCAGTCCTTAACTCCACAGTTTTACTCTGTGTTCTAATCACTCTTGACAAACAAGCTCAGCTCACTCTGTGCAGGCAACTTCGCAGAAGCCTGTTCTTTTCACATGGAAAGCACCCACTGTAGCAATCACAGCAAGAGCAGAAAATCTTCTTAAATACTTCTCTATTGACTCCTTATTGTGGACCTCACACATTCAGAGTCCTGACTGCTCCTAGACATCCCAGGAGAAAAATGGTTACTGCAGTTCTTCCATGCAGCAAGCTCCAACTCAAACTGAGAATTACTTTTGTAATAAACCAGACCATCAAACATGTACAGCCAGATTTTATTTCTATCCAGAAATCATTTTGCATTTTTACACTTGCTGTCACTAAGAGACAATTGCTTCATATAAAATCTTGGGTTCACAGTCTCCAGAGCTTGATAGAAGTTTGCTGGTACTACAGGACCAGTAGAGAAGCTTCACTTATTGGAGATTCTATGCAGATTGAAGTTATTGACAGATAACCAAAACTTCCATTGTAGAATTATCTCAATTGCATGATTTCAGAAACAAGAATGTTTCCATCAGCTTTTATAAATAAACAATATAAAGCAGCTATACTTATATTAAAAGTGTTTTTCTTCTTACAGTACTTACACTTTAGTTAGACTAAAATAACAGTATAGTGATTTCAACTATCTGTTTTCTGAAGGCTCTTCTACATTTTTTAAGTCTTTTTGCTTCCACAGATTTCCAAGCACAATCCCTATGAAGAGCAGAATTCCTACAGTACGATTTGAAGCAAATTTTTTCCAACAGTCTTCAGGCTTGTCTATGTCCAAAGTGTAAATCTGCAAAAGCACAGTATAACATGACAGGATTATTATTCTACAGACTCATAAATATCTGACACATCACAAAATGATCTGCAACTTCGAAAAATTAGTCTTAATTTCCAAAGTCTACCCTTACCTCCACAAGAAACAGGAATACTCTGTGCTTAAATTTTTTTTTGCATAACTGGCATCTGTGTTTGACGGACGTATTCAACATACAGCAGAAAAGTCAAGGATCTCATACGAACATGATTCCCAGACCACCTCAATAGAAGACTATATAAACAGCCTGGTTACTGGTGTGTCTGGTTTGCTATTTAAAAGTGCAAAAATATCTGGGCATGTCAATAAGTGTCTTTGAGATTCTCCTCAGTAGGTTGTCACCTAATTCTTCAATGTAACTTTAAATAAAAATAAGCCCCCCAGAACACGCACTTTTCCATCTCTGCTGCAAGCTGTTGTTCCATATTCCAGTAGAGACAAGGCACTGGAGAGCCAGCAGTGAACCAGGATAACTGGAAAGCACAGGGAAGTGCCAGGCCCTGCTTTGCCACACAGGGCTGGGTCAGTCCAGTTTCTCTTAGCCAAGTTCATGCAATTTCCTTCCAAACAAGAACCAGGACACCTGCAACAGCAGGCAGAGAGCATGGCTGCTCTCTGCTGTGAGTCACAGCTAAAAGTAAAAAAAAAAAAAAA
>VZTE01001190.1:76144-90157 GCA_013397775.1 Eulacestoma nigropectus
TTCTTTTTCTCTAAATCCAGGAATTTAACAAGGCCTTGGAGGAGCAACAGCCTGTGTCAATTAGTAACATTCCTCTGAAATTTATGGTTCCTCCCGTTGCTTCTTTCACCTATCAGTATCTGGCTTTTCCTACAGGCAGACTCACAGTTTATTTGTAAAGACACATTCTTCTCATTCCTTTCATATCTTTCCACTATCTTGTCCTTCCTCTTTCTTTTCCTTATATATTTTCTTGAATGATATCTTTATACTTTTCTATTGTTCTATTTTTATAGATAATAGTCAAAACGGCCGCATACCTCCTTTCCATCGTTCTAAACTAAGCCTGCTGTATTTGAGCACCAGTTATTCAAGTGTCATTTCACTCTAATCCACCCCGAGGGACCCATTAACAAGAACCTCAGTTACCTCTCCTTCAGGGGCTGGTCGTAACACCAACTTATGAGTTATTGCACAAACCAGAAAGCAGAGGACAGAGCCATAAAACCTTTACTTTGCATAGTTTCAGTGTTGAAATGTCCCCAGATCTGCTGCTGAAAGATTCCTTGGGGAGTTCTTTCGCCCTGTAGAGTATGATTTTTTTTTGTATCACACACTTCCTTCAGCTTAAACAACTCACACACTGTTAGAAAACAATTGAAACCATTTTGAACTTTAATTTTCGAGATGCTGACTAGCAAGAGGAAGTGAAATGTGAATACAATGGAGAAGTGACTTTAATGTTTTGCTGTTTATTGTTTTAATGAGTAGTACTCCACAGCAGTAAAATGATTCGCACAGGACCGTAAAGGAAATACTTGCTCAACTCTGATGAAGAGTAACTGATAATCTAGGCTCCGTATCACATGGATAAGGTCATCATGGCCTTTATTCAGATACAGACAAGTGCCTGAGGTGTGTTTGCATGGTGAGTCCTGGCAATGAATCCCCACAGCCTCTCTGCCTGCTGTGTCCATAGAAGCACAGATGCTCTGATTGTCACCAGGTGGATGCTCCTCTACAGACACTGCTTTGGGGTTTTTTTATGTGTGATGTGGCAAGGAAACTCTGGACTGTCTGCAGAAAATTTTTAAGGAGCTCATGGAAGTAAAGCAGAAAAGTAAACTTTTACAAAGCAAACTTTTACAGTTACTGCCACTGTATTTATATTCATAATAAAGTGGCCTGGCCCTCCACTGAAAGATAATTTAGGGAATAGCTCATTTCATACTAATAAAACCCAGCTGTCTTGTTTGGCTCAAATCTGAGTTGATGGTCAAAATGCCCCTGACTCTAAGAAGATTATCAGTTTCCTTATTTCCACATACACCAAATGATCCCCTGTACCAAAGTCTGATGCAACTTACTCCACTTTCCAGGAACTGATTTACAGCAAATCCAGTGTGAGTAATCTGACCTCCAGAGTCAAAAGGGCAAAAGTGAATTGGAATGAGCGTGAGATATGGTTCTTCCTGTTCTCAATAAGTGTACACACACATATTCAATCCCTCAAGGTTTACAACATTCACAGAGGAATAAAAGCCTCAGAGATAAGGGTGGGGCAGGCATTGGTCCTGTGAGGGCGATGTTCATCTCTCTTTCAGACCATAGCTGTCTTGGATTGCTGGGATCCAGGATCTTTCCCATTCCCTACACTTATGTCCCTCTTGCTCTGTTTGTGTAGAGCTAACAGTAGCTAGTAGCTTGATGTGCAACACTGTAAAGAGAAAGGTGGTTACTGAGCCGTAAATCAAACCTGCCCACCCCACCGTGAAGAACCAGGCTCAGAGAACGAGACATGGTTGGCAGCAGCTGTCATTTGCGTGTGCAAACATCCCCGGGCCCCTCCTGGTAGTTCCTGTGTGCCCATCACCAGCACATGTATCGGGCCGGAGTCAGACTGGGTGGAGGGCTTCTAAACTGGTGGGCAAACACAACTGAAACACACCAACTTTCAGAGGATTTCTTTCATTTTTGTATACTTGGGTACTCTTGTTGATAACCAAAAAATGCACAGGTAGTTATGACCGAAAGAAAAGTAGGGAGTGTCCTGGTATCAGTATGTCGAAAAGGAGTCTTAAAAAACATGAAGATTGCCAAAAGCTGGTATAAATTGCTTTAATTAAAATCTTCAAATACAAAACTCATAAGCATTGGAATAAACAAAATTTTTAGAAAAGTTCTAAAAAGAAGCTACCAGGCAAAAACTTTCATGTTTTAGTTGTAACTTACATTTTTACAATAATAATAATAATAATAATAATAATACTGTGTTATTAACTTTATGCTGACTGTATGTGAGACTTTCCACTCCGTCTTACACTCTCTTTACTTCTTTTATGGAACTTGGACAATGTAAACAAACTCAGCCTTCCTCATTTCTGATCTAGGTAATCCCCTGATACATAACCCTTCACAGAATGCATCTGCTCTGTGGATACACACACTCCTTTGACACACTGAGCTCAAGTATAACCTTTTTAGTGTGCAGGTTTTCATCACAGCTACAAAAGTACATCAGTTTCCGAATTCCTCTCATTAGAAAAGGTTCCCTGCCCTGCGTTAAGTCCCATGTAGCTGGTAGCATCTTTTTAAACCTTAAAAAGGGAAGTACAGTAGTGCCGAGTTGTTCTTCCCTGCTGTGCTCAAAATATCATAATATTGACAGTGGTGTGGGTTACATACCTTCAAGAAAATTAGATGCAAATAAATATGTGCAGGAGGCCACAGCTACTATCTGAGGCCTTTAGTTGCCCTGGGGACCAGCAGCCTGTGTGCCCCAGGGAGCTAGTGCTGGCACAGCCATCTGCAACAGGGTGTGCATAGGAAAGGCACAGCTGGGGAGAAAAGCCACCACCAACACAGATTTCTGTCCAAAATCGCTGTTTTCCCAGTAGGAAGGATGTCAGCCTGGCTGGGCAGTTCTGTCTCCAGGATGCTCTAAGGCCACTGATGTCCCTCTGGTGGTTGAGGGGCGAGTGGTTTGCTCAGCCTCTTTCCTATGCCATTTCCTCGAGCACAGAAGAGACCCAAGTGCATTAGGGAGCATAAAGCAGAGAGAGCTTCACCTGTGCATAGGTTCAGGGAAGTCCTTTCCAGCTGAGCTGCCTGCAGGGTGGTGCAGGTTGAGGAGTCACGAACTCTCACTGTGCAGCCCACTGAGCACAGAGGGTTATTGCCAGGGCGCTGGTGGGCTCCTCTCCTTTCCTTGCAGGGATGAAGTGTGTGATGGCAGAGGCAGACCACCCTACAGGAACAGCCCGCATTTCCCGTGCCAACAACTTGCCTTTGGAAAGCACATGGCCACAGCTCCATCTTGTGACTGAACTCTCCTAACTTGAGAAAAATGTGTGGTGCTGCCCCAAATCTGATAGAGGATCTGGTTTCTCTGCATGGTCTTTCTCCCTGCAAGCATCCTGACCTTGGTTTGCTTTCCATGTCCACACTTCCCACCCCAAGATACCCTCAACAACCACAACCCCGCTCAGGCTTCCCCGCATGGTGCAAAGTCACAGCTGTACAGCTCAAAAAAAACCCCTGCTCATCCTTTCTGAAGGCAAGCTTTTGAAGAAACTGCTTTAGGAGTTGTGCTTGCAGAAACGAGAGGGAGAGGGGAGGTTGCAGTGCCTGGGCTGGCAGAGCCCCAAGCAGTGCGAGAAGCTGATGTGGCTCTGTGCGTGGTGTGGAGAAGGGTTCCACGCTCACGCACAGTGACAGCCTGGATCAAGAGCAAAACCAGCCCCTGCCTGGTCTTGTTCTGCCTGGATAATTCTCCTGGGATCTTTCACATACCAATTACCCAGTGGGATCTTATGTCTTCCCCAGCTCACTGTTCATACTAGTGCTGCAACATTTGCATCCCTTACCAGAATTAAATCCTGTGGTAGAAACGTGGATTTCTAGGATTAGAATTCCCTACTAGCTAAGTGCTTTACATTTATCCTGAGTGTGTGTATTGACCGCTTAAATGCAAGCAATAGCTTTGGCGTTTTTGATAACATAAAAGCCGTAGGAGAAGGCTGGAAGGCCGAGCAGGCTGCCGGGACCAAGGGGCTTTTCCATAAGCTCTGGGAGTGTTTCATCATCCAGCATCTGTAGCACACGGCCATTCAGCTCAATAGACCTGGAGAGGGACAGAGAGACTGTTTGGGCAGCTGTGCTCTGTTTGCCATCGAGCACAAACTGCTCTGGGCCTGGGTGTAAACATTAACTCAGCCCAAAGCCAAACTCAACTTCCCTTGAGTGTGTGTGTACACACACACAGAGACATCTGCAGCACTCCCTCTGCAAGGACTCCTTCAGAGTGGTAGCACAAGCACATTAAAAAGTACATTTCTTTCTCTTCCAGTGAGGTCAACAGCTAAACAGGCTGTGAAAAGTACAGATTTTAATTGTTTTTTCTCCTGAAAATATTAATATTCTTCTATGTCCACAGAGCAGATCCAATCCCTGTGGATGCATTAGCAATGACAACAAAAAAGGCCCATCAACATACAAAGCCTGAACATGTTGCTGTAAATCAGGAGCCAGCAGTTGGGAAAGCAATTGACCTGTGCTTGTGCAAAAAAAAAAAAAAAAAAAAGGACTTTAAAAGCTGGTCCAGAGCACTGAAGCCTGCTAGGAAAAAGCTTTCAAATTAACATCAAGTAAATGTCCTTATAACTTAGCAAGCTTTCAGCAGCCTGAGTTTAGGAGATCTGATTTAGCAGAAGTCAGATCTTACTGAAAAAAACCCATATGACTGAATGGTAACCACTTCTTTCCCCTGGCAAATTGAATAAGGTGAGGTTTTAAAGACCTTCTAAGCCTACTCACAGTCTTTTCCACTGGGAATTGCAGAGGAATTGCAACTTACCTGGAAAGAATATTCTCTTTGCCATGAGGCAGTAAGAGGTACTGATCCACGTGCTTGCTCGATAGGTAATTCGGTAGCTCCAAATGTTGGGTAACGTTGTAGAGGTTTAAGGCAAACAGCGTCACATCCCCTTCTCTGTACTTTGGGCTGCGAGGCAAGAGAAGGTGATCATGGGGATCAGGAGAAAAAGAGGTTTCACAGAAATAATGTGCGACCTTGCACTGTTCCCAAATGGCATTTGTTGGCCTAGGGGTGGCAGCGGGCTCAGTTTCTGGGATATTTTGCCCTTTCTGGAGGCTTACTTGAGGCTGTTCGTGCAGTGGAGGTAGACACGGAGCTTCCTCTTGTTGGCTCCTGCCAGGCCAACCTGCAGCACCTTGGTACCCACCAGCTTCTTGTAGAGCAGGGAGAGCCAGTAGTCCTGGGAGGCACAAAAACATGTGGAAACACTTGTGTACATGCCAGGTGCTCCACACAGTGGAGCTGTGAATCTAACCTTCATTTTGGAGCTCATTTCAAGGGGTTTTCCCCTATAGATTTTTGCTTTACCAAGCTTTTCACCGTATCTACTTAAATTGACACAAACACCATAGCTAAAAGGGAAGCCCTGCCTATGAGCAGCTGTGTTTACAAGGTGCCTTAGAGTCATTTTCCCCTTCGTTTGCAACTCTCAGAGCTCTGTCAGGGCGAGATTGTTTGCGTTTTGGAAACGCCCTTCTGCAGGGTACAGAGTCAGGGCTGAATGCAGTGGTGTGAGCTGCCCTTCCAGCAGGAAAGCTTGTGCCTAAGGCACAGGTGCAACACCAGGAAGAAGCTCCCAAAACTTTAACCCCTTTCATTAACAATGTACTTTTGAACAGGTCTCAGGATTGATTTCTGAACCTGAGTCACAAGTCCATCCTCTGACACCCCAGGATGATGCCTCAGAGCAGGGCGATGCCCAGTGCAGACTCATTTTTTCCAGGTCTTTCCAGGCTTTCAGAGAGCTTCTCCCAGGTCATCTGTTTGTCTTTGAGGTTTTCCTAGGAGGAAAACCGTTATATTTCTCTTCTGACCCACCACAAGCCCAGAAAATTACTTTTCCTATCAGCCTTCATGCTCAATCCCTCTGCAAGGAGGTGCAGCCTTCTGACACTGCTGTGCTTCCTCATTTCTATGCTAACTACAGCTGATGGACCTGGGTTTGGATTTCCCTGCCTCTGAAGCTTTATTGGCTTGATTAACGTCTGTACTGCCTGTAGGTGAGGAACAAGGCACATAGTTTCAGTCCAAATTAAATCTATTTTAAATGGGGGAATAAAAAGCCCAAAGCAACAAGCCTGATGATGCAGCCTTTGGTATAGGAACCAGCTGAGCAAGCAGAATGGAAAATCCCCATATGATGGGTTTTCATTCAGGCTGGCTCTATGACCACTTGTGAAAATCACAATTTGGAAGCAGAGAAATAAGAGGAAAGCTAAAAAGACAGATGCTGTCCTCTTACCCCAAGCTAAGTGCTAGTAGTACAAAGAAATGTGCTATATGTGTAAGAACAATGTATAGTTCATATAAAAAAGTTTCATCACAGAAAAACGTTATTTCCTAATAAATCAAACTATACTAAATGTATGTTTCAATTTAATTATCCTTCAGACACCACTGTAGGATGAATATGCTCATGACCTATAATGCTTGAGTCTTGACTTCATGTTGGCCTGGTTTTCATGTGAAATATAATTTATTTTAATACCTCTTTTCACTTCTGTTTATAAACTACTCATCATTCAGCTGAGGAGTAGCCAAACCAAAACAGGCCATCCAGAAAAGCCTTGTGAGCTCCAGGAGCACCTGCATACAAACCAGAGCATCATGTCCCACAGATCAGTCTCTGCTGTGCTGAAGACTGGCTGCACCCCTGCCGTTGCAGTAAATATCTTGTGTGCATACACATATGTAATAATACATTAACCCGTAGTGGAACATGAGATAACTTTAGGTACAAGGATACCTGTGACCATCCAACTAAAAAAAAGTTATTGTTAAAATGGCTGACTTGTCCCTCCACACCCAGCACTGCCTGTGCAGAGCTGCATTCGGGGGTGTCATTTACATACCGGCAAAGGCTCAAAGTTGGCATCCACCAGGTGATAGGTCCCTGCCCCGAAGAAAACCTGTCTCATCACCACATCAATCCCCTGCCTGGCTGAAAGCCCGAGTTTGTCCAACCACCTGCCAAAAAACGAGGCAAATATCACACAGATGAAATTGCTGACCTCAGCTGTACCCTGTTGCCCCTCTCCAACCAGCTCGGGAAGCACGAAAGCAAAAATTAGTGCATTATGCTGACTTCCTTAAAATCACACAACTAATTTCCATTCAAGTCTTGCACTGATTACAACAAAAAATAATTTCAGACCACTTCTTGAAGTCCCAGTTGGTGGGAACAGTTGCTCCATTCCCCTGTTTGCAGGTGGTGGAAACCAGGAGCGGCGGCAGATTGTCCTGAACTGGCCAAGGGTCTGAAGACAGAGAAATCATCACACCAACAACAAGGTTGCCTGTCATTACCAGACTTTGACTTGCTGGCCCACCAGGCCCTGATAAAAGGGTCATTGTGTCTTACAGGATGGAAAAAAACTGCCCTCACTCCCCAGGAAGCCTGAGGAAGCCATGTTCCTCCTCTGGGGCAGCCCTCTTCAGCTGGCAAAATATGTAATTTCCCCACGCCTGGGGCATGGTACTCACATAAAGCCAGCAACATAAGTGTTAGACAGTCTGGGAGCTCCTCCTCCATAGGCAGAGCTTGTCTCTCCCAGCCAGACCTTCTTGTCTGGCACGGTCCCACTGACAATCTGGCCAGTGTGGCATTAGGGAAGAAGAGAAAGAGACAACAGTTAAGTTTTTTGGCTACTGAAATAAACAAATTTTGTGCTTTAGCCAAAGGCTCACTTAGGATGTTTGCATTTAAGGGATAACACCCTGAGACGGGATGTCACAGAAATATGGATCAAAAGGACTAGAAGTAGATTTACATCCCCCCTACCCCCCAAAAAAAACTTGCTATCCATGTAAAACAAGGCAAACATCACTAAAATCTGGGTCCCATAATTCTTCTTGTGTTGAGTTGTGCTATATTCTAAGTTATACTGTTCTCAGAATCTCAAAATACAAAAAAAATGCAGCAGGGGGGATGGGATGATCATAAATTATGTGCCTGAGTAATTACTACAAGAATAAATGAAAATGTTGTAGGTGTGTGATGCACCTGGCACCATGTTTGCTGCATGGCAAACTGTTAGAGCTCATTTATTGTTAGTATCATTAATTTTAATGTTTTTTTTTTTAATTTACAGAGGCAGCAGCACTCAAGCTTTGAGTATCCCTGTTAATTGCCAGTAAGAAATGGTGTTTTATTCTGGATTCTCTGCTAACCCCCTGGAAACTGAACATGTGAATGATTGAACAGGACAAGGCACCTCCAGGACTTCATATATGGCTGTGGCAAAGGTATCCAGCACTTCAGGGCTCAAGAAATCCCCCCTTGTTGCACTCCGTCCATTCACATAGTAACTGAAAATAGCGGAAAAAAACATAGCCAAAATTAGGGAAAAATACCACCAAGTGGTGCAAAACACCACTGAAAGTATTCAGTTGGTTGGTACATTTATCCACAGCATGATTTATCTGTCCAGTGCTTTTTAATTTTTTTTTTCCAAATGTGTAGGTCTGTCACTTGTATTTAAGGGACTGTCAGATATAATTTCCTAGATGGAGGCAGGATATCACAGAAATTTCCACCAGCAGAAGTAATAGGTTTGTTTGCATCTACTCATTTAGAATAAGGAAAACACCACCAAGAACCAGCTTCTGTATATCTTCACTTGGTGAGGAGTCTGACACTCCTATGTGATTATTTGCTTTACTGTATCAAGTTATATATTAAAAATATCAGATTCCAGCATCTGTCCTTCTGCTGGAATATTTTGGCCACTTGGAGGGAGCTGGAACGTGGGCATCCCTATGGCAGGAAGGTTGCCCTCCACCATGAGCAGAAGAGCTTCTAAGTCTGGTTTGTCCACATAAATTGAGATCCCTGTGGTTTTTGCATTTCATCCTATCACTCAGTCCTACCAGAAGTAGTTGAAGCCTTCCAGCCACAAGAGGAAGCTAAAACCTGATAATACTAAATTAGTAAAGAACAGCCCAGGAAGGGGAAAGGACATGATTCATGCCTTTCTAGCAGCTCGAAATACGTAGAAAATTAATGTATGTATACATACATATAAAAAATAAGTATGTGCCTCTTTTCCCACTGTTACCTGACTGCTGCATGTCAATGTCCTGCTTTTGACTCTGGAAAGAAAACTGCCTTCACGTGGAAATGACTTTCAAACGTGGAGTTCATGGCCCTGGGGCCAACTTAGCCCAGTGCCCCCGTGAGCACTTTAAATCTACAAATCAAAGTCACTGCACAAGAGCAAAGGGCCGGATGCCAGTGCTGCTTGCACTGCGTGTGGGATCTGAGGGTGAGTTACCCACACAGAGCCCAAAATGACTCAGAGAACAAACTCAAGGGAGCAGGGAGGAGCTGCTGGCACTTCTCCACAGACAAGGGTCAGCCAGACCTGCAGGGCTTTTCCTTTATATCAACTAGACATAAATAGAGCAAACAAAATGATCTTCTTGCACACGTTGCATTCCCTGCTGCTGTGCTTACATGACAACCCCCCCACCGCAGCTTTTGGGTCGCTGCAGCAAGTAGATCCTTTGGAGGCTTCAGCATTTCTGTAACATGCTCCCTCAATTCATCTCTTATTCTGAACAGAGAAATTTGTGGAGAGGCCCCCGAGAAACTGAGAAATGCCCCCAAGAAATGTCGAAAGGGGCATTTCACCCCCCTCTTTTCTATTGAGATTGACAATTCTGTTCAAATTGACATTTTGTAAAGAAAACGAGGGAGTAATCAGAGTGACAGTGGTGTCCAAGTGGTACTTACTGGTGCCATGTGACAGAGTCAATGACCTTCCCTCCTGATTTCAGGAAGCTGCAACCAGAGGGCATGGTGGAGAGCAGGGGGTTAGCAGTACCAGTGATGGGTCATGGCCCTCCCACCACTGCAGCACCAATCACAGCCCTCCCCTCTCCTCCAGCTGGCAGTATTGATGGTGGATGCTTGTGGACCAGGCTTGCCACGGCTTTTAAGCAGGCTTTGGGCAGCCTGGCTGCCTCAGCAGGTTGCTAGGAGGATGAACTGAAGTTTGTATAACACTTGGGTGTTTCTCGGGCTAAAAGCCCTTGTTAGCACAACCCTAGAGCCAGTGCTCAATGGAAAAACACGTGGACCACTGATGTACTGCCAGCAGCTGAGTTTCACCTGGCTGAGTATTCAAGCCTTGAACTCATGCATGCAGGTAAGATTTTAGTTGTCCTCAGTCAAGGGAAAAAAAATTGTTCAACCTCTGCCTTGAAGCCTCTTCATGCCTCCTGCATCTAGGGGCAGACAAGCTGCAATTCTCCACACCTGCCCCACCCCAGGGAGTGCTGCTGGCACCTCACACCCCTACCTTCTCAGCAGTCTCTGCGTGTGCTTTCGGGGCTGCCCAATGTCGGGGCCGTAGAGCTTGGCGTGCTGGTAGAGGGCATAGTTATTCAGAAGTTGGCGTAAGTGAATAAAATCTTGCCCCAGCTGGAAGCCGTTGATGTGGATGCCAGATTTCTTCCTGAAGCTGTTGGGCTCTGGGGAAGACACGTGCACATCAACACCTCACTCTATTTCTGGGACACAAAATAGGGCAGCTCCATCCACATGAGAAGCACTAGCCCACTAAGGCTTCACCTGATCTAGCATGGTGTGGGTGAGATATTTGAAGGTGAGCATGAAACCAAAAGCCATGGGGATATAGCATGCTGCTCTCCAACACTCTGTCCCAGCCCACAGGTGACATTCTGCACCTTGCGGGCCATTATTTCACCTCATCTCAAAGCCCTGGTAGGAGCAGCAAAATCATCTCCATTTCCTCATTCATTGTGTCTTCTTGTGAAATCCCTCTTTGCCAATTAAGATGTTAAAGTCTCTTAATGAAACATCACCTTGCCTTTATGTGCCATCATCCAAAACATCCAAAGTTACCAGCCCATAACCTGTGGTAGTACTTTTCCAGGTGACAGCTGGCCTAGCCAAAAAGCACTTACCATTCCCAAGCTCCCAGGAGATGTTGTACCTCTGGGAAGCACAGTAGTCCAGCAGTGCCTGGGCATTCGAGCTGTCCCACTGCAAACCACCTTTCCTCAGCAAGGCGTTGAGTCCAAAGATCAGGTGGAACCCTGAGCAGTTTGCAAAGCTGTAGAGAATATCCAGTGTATTTTCTGCACAGAGGAGAAAGGAGGTGTGTTTATCTCAAGGTTAGAGTGTGCTAGTTGAGCTCTGGCCAAGCAACAATCTTTACTGCCTGTATTTATTTAGCCTGATGCTGCAGATGTGCCAAACTCTCCCAGCCAGACAGAAGAGGTCAGGCCTCACTACACAACATCTTGCCAGTTTTGAGAACCTCCCAACTCCTGCAGCTCAATACTATTAAACGTGAGGTGGCAAACAGTAGCAAAAGAGTTCTCTGAATATTTTTCTAAGCGGGTGAAATGTTTCTTTTTCTGTGGTTTCAGCTCCTAACAGCCTACAACCCTTTTACTGTGGGGCAGAGAATTTCATCCCCCTGTTTAAGTCTTACTTGTAATGGTGGTGTTTTTGTGCTTTTTCCGGTTGTGTTCGGCAAGAATCAGCTTCTCCTGGCTGGGCCATTGGGCCAGCAGCACCTTCTCAACAGCAGCAAATGCAGGTCTCGAGCCACAAGCCTCTGTAGGGCAGAAGGTTGATAGGAATTAACTCCTCACCTCCACAGCCAGTGAACCCTTGTTCCGGTGAACTGATAAAGCACGGGCTGCCATGCCTGAGGGGCACACATAAGCCGACCTGGCATGCAGTGGTGTGGCTGGGAACACGACCCACCTTGCTGTGGGCAGGAACAGGGCAATGCTACCTGCACTGCCCGTCTTGTGCAGGGGAAAGTGCTGACTTCCCCGCACGGCTCGCTGGCAGGAGTCATAAGACACTTTTCCTTCAAAGTTCATGTTTTTTCTTGGCATGCAAACCAGGAACAAGCCATAACCAGAGAGGAAGGCACAAGCCAGAGTTACAAGAAGTGGCGACTTAGCAAAGTGCTATGAGGGGAAAAGTTCCACTTGGCTTCAAAACTGAGCATCGTGGGGTCGTACAGTAGAGTAGGATTGCACCGTTGTGCTATGTGCCACAGGAACAGACAGGATTTTTTCAGTCTGAAACACCTCTTGAAGAATTTATGCACTTTTGCTAAGTTCAAAGAGAAAATACCAAGCTCAAGCAGTTGGCAGGGGTCTAGCAGGTTTGCATTTGCCCTGTCAAAGCGGCAGGAGGGCAAGGGTGCACCCCCAGCCCAGCTCTCTGGCTTTGGCAGAGAGATTGAACTCTCTGTTCTCCTCAGATTATTTCTTCCATTTGTTACTTAATTTTCATAATGAAGCCACAGCTTCTGAGCTGACCTTGACCACCTCCCAGGCAGTGGGGGAGCTCCCAAGATTGCTGCAGGGAGCAGAGGGCAGCAAAGGGAGAGTCTCAGCAGATGCCAGGGAGGATACAAGTTCCCCCACATCCTTTCTCACTTTCCCATGGCTGGCACAGCTCTTCCCACAAACCATGCTGAAAGTCTACAGATCTCCTCTCCACGGATGATAGCAATGCTGACTCTGTGGAGGGCCCCCAGCACTGCTGCTGTGCCCTTGCAGCACCCTCAGCCTGTATCAAAGACCCTCCAAAACCCAGGATGGTTTCGAGTCTAACACATTGATGCCTCTTTACCTTGCTGTGCCTGAAGTTCCCAGAGGCGTTTTTCTTCCGAAGTTGAGTCCTTGTTGGGATCAAAGATAAGAAAATCTGTCTCAGTGCCACCAAACCTCAGGAAACCTGGGGACAGGGCCATTGCCAGGGCACGCAGTTTGGAATTGCTGAGGAAGGAATGCCAAGAAACAGAAAACCGCTTTATTTATGCAGACTGTGTAGAGGGTAAACGTGGCAAGCACTTGGAGGAACATGCTGCAATAGGTGATATGGGGCTACCCAGTAGCCTCAGGGCACTCCTGATGGCTTGCTGGGATCTGCATCCCAGCCTTCTGCACTGTACAAGAGGGACACTGATGGCCAAGTGAGCCAGGAGAGTGTCTGTGAGGCAACAAGGGGAGGAGGGAGGACATGCCTGAGGGAGTGTGGTCATGGGCAGGGAGTCAAATCCTGGGGGCAAAGTAAGGCAAAACTTCAAAACAGCCTTGGTTTTTTTTGTCCTAAACATCCTCCTCCCCTCGATTTTTTGATTTTGTTTATGCAACACCAACATAAACGTCCTGTGAGAAGGTGGACGCAAAATTGACTTTGCATTATCAGCCCCAACTTCCATTGACAACAGCCAAAGCAATTGCCTTTGTACTCAAGGGAGATTAAGAGTCCCTGCTGGGACAAGTGTTAACTTTATCAAAGCAGGTGTACAAAAGAACATAACTCTGTGACTTGCTCACAGCCCGTGCAGGATGTGCAGCACCGACACCCAGCCTTCTCTGGGGGAAACCGCGAGGCGTTGGAGGGAGCCAGGCACATTAGGCACTATCTGCTCCTGGTGACAAACAGCAGATCAGAGGCCACCAAGTACTTCCTACTCCTCGTGGTGGCAGGGCTTGCCCCAGGCTGAACCCCAAGGTTTGCAGTTGGGGCTGGATGTTGGGGGCCTGAGCACTTTCCAGTAAAGCTGGTGACACCTTTCTCACCACCTCAGTGAGGAGGAAAACATGCACGTGGCAGGAAGAGAGAAATCAGGACTGGAGGATCCACATGCTCTTTGAACATTTTCATAGATGGTGATCCCAGCATCTGCTTCCCTAGGCAGCCTGTTCCAGTGCATGGCCACCCTCTCAGTGAAGAAATTTTTTCTTAATATCCAGTCTAACCCCACCCTGGTGCAACCTGAGGCTGTTTCCTCTCCTCCAGTCACTTGTTCCCTGGAAGAGACCGACCCACAGCTCACTACAACCTCCTTTCCGGTAGCTGCGGAGAGCGGTAAGGACACTTTGAAGCCTCTGTTTCTCGAAGCCGAACAACCGCAATTCCCTCAGTTTCCTTCTCT
>VZTE01001190.1:90188-121132 GCA_013397775.1 Eulacestoma nigropectus
TTTTTTTTTTTTTTTTTCTGCTCGCAAAGCAGCTCCTCTCCCAGGCTTATCCCCGAGCTGACCCTTCCCTGCATCCATCCAGCCCAGCCACCCCTTTCCCGAGCACAAACAAGCCGGCGAGGCTCGCACCTGTGGAAGGTACCGCCTTCTGCCCTGGGAGGATGGAATCAGTGAATGCCGAAGCAGAGGGGATCCAGCAGCCTCTCCCCGACCCCAGTTCCAGGGGTGAGGGGCTCCCTGTTCCCCCCAGCTCGCTCCGCAGCGCGTTTGCCGGGATCGCCCGCCCCCCCAAGACCTTTTTTCCTTTGCCCAAAGGAACGAGAGGCGGCCCACCTGAGCAAGGCGACATAGCGCGGGTCCCGGGCGAGGCTGGCATCCAGCGTGAGGGAGAGGAAAGCCGGGCTCACCTCCCCTCGGGGGCTGCCCCGGAGCCCCAGCCGCAGCACGGCCGCCCGCCGGCCCTCAGCCAGCGCCGGCAGCAGCAGCGGCAGCAGCGCCAGCAGCATCCTCCGCTCCCGGCTCGCCGCGCCGCCGGCACCACCCCGGCCGGGGGCGGGCCCGGGGCTGCAGCGCTCCACTCCGCGCCGGGAAGAACCGCGCTGGCGTGGGCAGGACTTTCCTCATCCTCTGGAAGGGCTCCAACAGCATCTTCGAGCCTCAAATTAGCGCCAAGACACCCGAAACCCGGGGTTACCCAAAAGTCTCAACTATGGCAAAATGAACCTGTGTTTCCAGCTGGTTCCTTTCCTGCTCACACCTTTGCAGCCTTGCAACCGCCTCCTCCAGCATCCCGCCCTGCCCGAGCGGCCCTGGGCATTTCCGTGTACAACCAGGGCGCTGGAAAATGGCTACAGGCTGAACGCTGCCGCTCCAGGGCTGAGATGTCAGCCTGGCACCCCATCTACGGCTTCCACTGCGGGAAACAGTCCCAGCAGCACACAGCCGTGTCAGGCTGAAACCCGCCTCCCGCTGCTACACTGTTGGAACAAGTGTATGTCCTAATTACAGAGGCATAAAACTTGGAACCACTGTAACAGAAAAGATTCAGGCCGGCTCTGGGCCTGCCCCCCCAGGTGCTCCCTGCAGAGTCCAGTCTGTACCGAAACTCCTTCTTTGGCAACAGCTGGCCTTGCCCGGGAGGCCTGTGGGGAAGAGCCAGCTGCAGCCACAGAGCAGGTATGGCTTAGTGTCATAGAATGGCTTGGGTTGCTCCAAACCTCACACCATGGGCAGGGATGCCTCCCACTAGACCCACCCAGCCTGGCCTTGAACACTTCCAGGAATGAGGTGTCCACAGCTTCTCTGGGCAACCCGTGCCAGTGCCTCACCACCCTCACAGTAAGGAATTTCTTCCTGACATTGAGTCTAAACCAACCCTCTGTCAGCTTAAGGCCGTTCCCCTCTTGTCCTGTCACTCCATGCCCTTGTAAAAAGTCCCTCTCCAGCTCTCTCATCGTCCCTTCAGCTACTGGCAGGTGCTCTAAGGTCACCCTGGAGCCTTCTCTTCTCCAGACTGAAAAACCCCAGCTCTCTCAGCCTCTCTTCAAAGGAGAGTTGGTCCAGCCCTCTGATCACCTCCATGGCCTCCTAACACATCCACATCCTTATTTTGGGGGGCCCAGAGCTGGATGCAGTACCAGAGATGGAGTCTGGAGCAGAGGGGGACAGTCACCTCCCTCAACCTACTGCCCACTCTCCCTTTGATGCAGCCCAGAATACAGTTGTGCTTTCTGGACGGCAAGAATGTTTCTAAGTTTCTATGCACAGTACTGAAACATTTGCAGAGTTTTTAAACCATTCCACTTAGCACCACCATTACGTTTCCCACCTCCACCAGTTCATCCTGAAAGCATCCATGTTTCTTATGAAGTTTGTTTTGAAAACAGCTGTCTGCTGGAACAGGCTGCGAATCTGTTACTTTATTTGGGTGCAGCGCTTCCAACACGCACCAAAGTTTGGGCATTAATTAGTGTGGTTCAAGTGCTCGCCTGCCTGGCCCTTCCTGTTCCTGCTTGCTCTACATTTTTGTACTATTAAGTAACTCTCCACCGGAACTAGAAGAACTCGACCAAATTAACTCCGTTTTTGATAAACACATCCACGGCTCTGCCGGAAAGGAAACATCAGTGACACTTCTGACTGTCTCAGTATCTTAGTCAAGGTAATGCTTCCCATTTTGGGGGTGCAGCACTAATTATATGCCTACGCCCCAGGAAGGGCTGGGGTGACTATCTGCCAGAGGAATAACTCATCTATCAGCAGATGACTGGAGTACCAAACGAACTACCCGGCCCCATGTGTAAACTAAGGATATAAGAATGTAGTTCGGTGTGTGATTTTTCATTGCTGCGAACCTAGCTAAGGTTGTTACTACAGGTACAAAGGTCAGAAGCTCTCAGGCAAGATGACGCCTGTGCACAATTTTTTCTGTTGGAATTCCCTGCTTCTGCCTTCATTTCCTCCATGTTCTTCTTTGAGAAGAGGCACTTGGAGTCTCTTGCCACTGTGCTGTATTTCTCACAGCAAATGTACAAGGTGTGTATTTCAAATGGTCAAGGCTATGGTTTGGATTCAGTTGCTGTGTGCAGATGTGCGTGTGTAAAGTCTAGCACATATTGTGTTTTTAGCAGCCTTCAAAACCTTGTAGCTGGAAAACAATGCCTTCCAGCATTAGCTTAAGAGCTTGAGGTACTAAATGAGAAGTGGCAGCTTTTGCCTGGGCATTTTTTACATGGTTTTATACACATTTTTAAAAATTGCAGAGTAGGGGAGATCAGTACAGACATATTTGGACTCAGGGAAATTAGGGCAGGGATGCTCTATTTTCACTCACCATTTAAGTGATGCCCTATGAGCTACAAGGGGAGCACTTAAGAGCTAGGACTAGGTTTAAGCCCACTTGAGTGTTACTTGAAGCCAGCTCCGAACAGGCATCCCATGCCACTTCCTCACTGCACAGAAAGCCCACACCCTGCCTTGTGACATTCAAATGCTTTGGTCTCACAGCTCCTATCAGGCAGTTCTGCTTCTCCCATGCCAGTGATGCCATTAGACACACAGTGATGACTAGGTTTTTATAACTAGAAAGAACTAAAAATAAAACCTTCCAGGAATTTGAACTGTCTAACAGCAGCAGCACCATGATATTGCTAACAGGGGCATCACTGCTGTTCCTGGGCAAGCACCAAGAACTGATATATCCATATATCTATATCTATGTATATGTCAGTGCTTTACCTTGTGCATATTAAGGGAATTCAGAAGGGAAGAGCTGCCTGTACAAAAGGCAAACAATTCTTGTGACAGAGCAGTGTTTGGGCAGATGAACAGAGCTGACCTGTGTCAGAGTACTGCTCCATTTCTTTATACAAGCCTCAGGAAAATGAAACTAAGGCTAAGCTGATGCCAAGAAAGCATGGAAACTGAGAAAACAGAGATACCTGTCAGAGTGGTTTTGTAAGCTATCCTTCCTCCCTGCCCCAAGCTTTCAGCCAGACCTTGTCCTGACACAGCACACAGCTCTCAGCACTCCCAGCTGGTTTTATTTCTGAACCCAGCTGGTTATGGGAGTCCGAGATGGCACACGCTGTTTGTTCAGAGATGGAAAAAGTGAGAGCTAGGCAGGACTAACTCACGTGGAAACAGCTTTCCAGAAAACAGGAACACAATAGGTCTCATTCACACAATGAAAATTAACAGCTAAGCGTTACCCTAAGCCTGACTCTCTTATCAGTCCTCCCAGGGAGACAGTTTTCAGTAAGTTATGTACAGGGGTTCTTAAAAGCACAGAATTATGACTCGGGAAGGAAGGGAATCACACAAACACAAGAACTGGTCTATGTGGGCAAGTTGGAAAGTGGAGCGAATAGAAATAAAAATGAAGAAATATGCTCTGAGGTTTTAGGTCAGAACATCTCTCTGCACCTGAGCAGACTTGCACACACAATAGCTCTGATCCAATTTACTGTGGGTTATGAAGACATGGCAAGAACATCCATATTTTTATGACTTACTTTAGCTTTGAAGCATCTGCCATTATTTTACATAGCAATATGATAAATTCGTCAATGTTGTTCTTTGCCTTTAACACAGGCCTTAGGATACAAACATCCCATTGAAGCAAGAGAGAAATACTTGCTTTTCTAAAATATCTTGAACTCATCCTTAGCATAAGCTTTCCATAGCACATCTACCCATAACAGACATTTACCAAATTAATGCATACCCATTCCAATACCTGCATGTTTTATATATATATATATTTTTTTTAATATATATATCTGGATATCTATATATATATAATGAGCCCAGTTCTGTACTTGATACTGAAGTAGCTCAGCATTATCTGGCAGCACAAAAATACCATGATCAGCATCTGTTGTATTCCTTTTTATTCCCTTTTTTCCCCTCTCCCATCTCCACCCAGGGGAAAAGCCCAGGTAAGAAAGCTCTATAAGAAAAGCATTTAATCAGACATTAATACACACTGCAGAAAGAAAAAGCAGTATGAAATACATGTGTTGCCTTGCCTGAAAAGCTTGATTTCAGGAAAATAAGACAAGCTACATATAGCAAAGTTTCAGTGCAAATTAGTGCAGCTTCATTTCACTTCTGATGCTCTCAAAGGTCACAGAGAAAGCTTTGGGGGAGTTGCGCTCATCCATCTGGCAGAGCACAGCCTGTGTAAACGGAACAACAGACATAAGAAATGCCAACCTCTTTTTCTTTCCAGACCAGCTTTATGCAGATTCAAAACCACTCTCTTGTTTCAAACCAGCTTTTCCTACCATTTTCACAGGAGCTCTGGAATTTATAGGGAATATTGACTTTATTCCTAAGTGTGTATCTCATCAAAACCTGATCTTGCAGCAGTGCTGGGTGTTACAGACATGTACTGTGTGAGGGTACATTTAGCAACTGGCAGGAATTATATTTTCCTGCTGTTCCCCTCCGCTATATAAAAAGAAATACAGAAAAATGTACGCTTTAGTTAGGATGCAAGTACAAATATCATGCAAAGAATTATGACAGAGTTTCCTGGCTCATTAACTACTCTGTAATAAATGTAGCAATTAATGGATTATTTCCACAACATCTGTTATTGCAATAACACAGTACTCAGAGTAAATAATTTTATAGTAACTTCCTGGGGTTCTTTTCCCCCCAAATGCACAGAAAACTGTATCATACTTTGGAAAAGCACCACTAAGCACAAATAAACCTTTGGGGCAACTGGGTTTTCTTATGTGGGTACTACATCACCTGCTTAGATATGTATTCACAGTTACGCTGGAATGAGCATCATCTGCCTTTTGAATGTAACACAAATAAACCAGTAGAGAATTTAATATTATCTATTCATTTGTTCAAAAATATATCTTAATTAAAAGGGCAAGGCATTAAGTCTTACATAGCCTCAAGTCATGGCAAATACTGCTTCTGCCCTTCAGGGCCAACTATTGTTAGGGCCAACTTAGCATTTTTTCATGTTTCCAAATCCCATTGTGCCTTAGGCACTTAAATGTCAGTAACGAGATTCCCCTGTAGGCACTCAGTATACCAGTGGAAATGAAACATGCTGCCTCTAAGAAGTGCTGGGTTTAAATTCCTGACCTGGTTTAATACTGAATGCAGTCAAATATTGCATTTATCCAAACCGTGTAAGCCACAATGAAGTATCACAATGAAGTATGGGTTTAGAGGCATGTTACTGCTAAATAAAGGCTTATAAAGAATTTATTCAATTGCTACTTATGATTTCTCTAATGCCACAACAAAATGAGCAGTAGAATACTAGCATTTTCATCAGTTTTTCACCATAACCCCTTTCTGTCAATCATTCAACATTTCCACTGAATTCAAAACCATTCTTATTTATTTCTAGAACCCCAACATAATTAACCTGAGTAACAAGCCCCCATTTTAACTAAGGTTTATCTTACTTTTCCTTTACTGAGAAGAGACACCCAGTTTTACATAAATGCCATGTGTAGGTGTGCCAGTACACTGGCTACCATAATTCAAAACTACTTTCATGCCCTCATGAGACCCCACCTGGAATACTGCATCCAGGTCTGGGGTTCTCAGCACATGAAAGCCATGGACCCTGTTGGAGCAGGTTCAGAGGAGGTCATGGAAATGCTCAGAGGCCTGGAGCACCTCTCCTATGAACACAGGCTGAGAGAGCTGGGGTTGTTCAGCATGGAGAAGGCTCCAGGGCTTTTAACAAAGGAGAGAGAGAGACTTTTTAGAGGGGCAGATAGTGATAGGACAAGAGGGAATAGCTTTAAACTAAAAGAAGAGATTTAGATTGGATGTTAGGAAGAAATTCTTTAATGTGAGGATGATGAAGCACTGGCGCAGGTTGCCCAAGGAAGCTTTGGAGGCCCCATTCCTGGTGTTCAAGGCCAGGCTGGGTTCGGCTTTGAAAAACCTGATCTAGTGAAAGATGACCTTGCCCATGGCAGGTGATCTTTAAGGTTTCTTCCAACCCAAACCAGCCTATGAATCTGTAATTTAATGCACCAGGCTGCCCCAGCTTTCAAGTCTGCCTTAATGCACAGGCCATTGTCAAGTACTACACACCAGCTTTAAAGTTTACTGAATCTCAACTGAGGAAGGTTCAGGCATCCTCAAAACTACTTTCATGAAGCCTAACCTCTTGCTGGAGCAAATCTGGTTCAGATACCTTTAAAAATCCTGACTAGTGCAACTGACACATGCCCATGGAGCCTCAGAACTTGACAGGACTTCTCAAAAGTCAGTTCTTTAAGACTTCATCTTTATTTAGTCTTCACATTTAAGCAAGAAACTAAGAAACCTTTAAAAAAAAAAAGTAAACTTTCTGTTTGGAAGACTGCTTCAGAAGCATCCTGAAAGAATTATCTCAGGGAATTGCGAGAGGCTGAACACGAATTTGATATTTGCATTTTTAAAAAAGGCTTAAACTAGGCATCATCTATGACCTCTTGCACAACTCTGGGACAACTTCTTTGTTATGAATTGCAGCTCTATTTCTCTCCTTCCATTAGCTACACTTAAGAGTACCAAGACTCCTGCAAGCAGGAACTT
The DNA here is from genome assembly GCA_013397775.1 of Eulacestoma nigropectus. Taxonomy (NCBI): domain Eukaryota; kingdom Metazoa; phylum Chordata; class Aves; order Passeriformes; genus Eulacestoma; species Eulacestoma nigropectus. The sequence continues at coordinate 97,260 of VZTE01001190.1, forward strand.
TGGAGTAGCTCACTCAAGCGCACATGTCCTAAAAGGAATAGCCAAAGATATTCTATAATCAGTTGTGAATATAAGCTCCCAGCAGAAGTACACACCAGGCAGTCAGTCCAATCCCCAAAGCACTCTTAAACCAGGAATGAATTAAGATGATTCTGTCCTTTTGCTCAATAAGTTCATAATCCAAACCTTCAAATGAAGTCAACTTTCCAGGAAACATTCTGAACTCAGAACTCACTCAAAATTGTGGTATACAAAAGACATTAAATATTTATTAAATTACAGCAGCTTTAAACAGGAGAGCTAAAAAACTTTAAAATATCCAAATTTTGGATTCATGATTTCTCTTCGTGACAGTCAGTGGGTCCCTGGGATATCTGCTGGCACCTTTAAGAGTTCTTCGACTTCGTCCTGTAAAGCCTCAGCTTTTTCACTCAGGAGCATCTACAATAAGAAAAAACAAAGAAACAAAAATCAGAAAACAAATACAAGCATTGGCTATAACTCTTTAGACAGATTAAAACACCAATGCTTATTTCCAAACCTGCACCTGGGTCTGTGCAAGACTTCTGCTGTAAAAGACTTCTGCTGCTGCTCCCAGGACCGCAGCAGCTTTGCCTCAAAGTACTAACATTTGCACCAACATTTTTTTGCTGATTAGAGTACACCCATATAAAAAGCAGTCACACAAAAAATTCATACAGCACACAGCTGGTTTTCTGGATTCTGCCATCACATAATACGCCAAATTTACAGACCATAAACAGTTTTGTCTGGAACTGTTAAGGAACATTTTTAACCTTAGACATTTATTTTCCATGTTGGAATAAACATTTTTAAGTTGTGCCTGCCGAGTTGCCAACTTCTTCCTTTATTTGAAATTTCTTACCACAGCTTTTACACCAGACATACAGGACTCCTGGTATCAGCAGCTGTTTAATCCACTGCCCTGAACTGTTTGTTGCTGGCAGCTGGAGAAGAACGGGACCCCATGCTAAGCACTCTTCTAACTTCCCAGTTAAGAGAAAACTCCATGAATTTAATATCTGAGCATGAGAGTAGGCTAGATTGTTAGATTTGGCATTGATGTAGATAAGGAATCTGCATGTATCCCTTTCTTTTGGCTCCCACAGCAGCAAACTAAAAAAGCAGCAAGAAGCCTACAGCAACATTATCTGAACATGACCTTTTACATGCATAACCCCCAAAGTTAGCATGTTTACTTCGTGAGAATGTACAAACCAAAACTTTCTAATTGACTGCCTTATTTTTATGCCAACCACCCATCCTTTTATTCTGGGCATTCCTTTACTTCACCAAGAGCTTGCTCTTTTAGTAGAATCAAATATGAAGCCAATGCCATTGCAACAGCAGATGATGAATGGAGATAAAGAGAGAATACTATCACCTGGTAAAGTACTTCCTTTATTTTTTGTTAGGCACAACTCAGTGTTTGTTACAGAACCTACATATTCCAAATGGAAAAGAAAGGAAAGGATAGCAGGGCATGACAAAAGCAACCTAAATAGCTGAGGTTAACCCTGCACCTTGTTGGTTTCCATCTACAACCCTAAAAATCCTATTCTTTTGTCACAACTACCACTAGAACTTCTGTAAGATAAGTCCTGAAATACTGGCAGAATTGAGCATTTCCAGTTGACACAACCCAGCACAGAGACCACTGTAGTCATTAAATTCCCACATTTCATCAGACAAGCTGCCAAGCATTTTTGCCCTTTGCTGCCCCTCTGAAAAGTAGCACAACTTGGCACTATGCTGTAATACAACAGATTGTTCTTAGTACAGATCAGTATTTGGCTCACAAACATCCACTAGTGCCTTTGCTAGTAAACTGAATCCTTCCCTTTTAATGTCATTGAAACATCCACTTTTGACATATTGGGAGTTCTGAAGCAGGTGTTTATAGCTTTGTTTCTAACTCACCTTTGCAGATGAAACAATTTGTTTGGCTTGACGTCGTGACAAGTGCTCAATCATCTTGACCAGAGTTTCTGGATTTGCATTAGCCAAGTGTGCTAAAGTTTTGTACCCTGCATTGTAAAGCTGTTTTGCTCGTGCCTGAAAGTGCAAAACTGTGTTAGATTATCAGAATAGGAAATAAGAATTATTGGTAAGTGCCAATCTCTGCACCAACCTCAAACATTTCATTCTGCATATCAATCCAATTCTCTTGTTTCTCCTTCTGACATGAATACTCACTGAGAACCTTTATAGCCCAAAAGCACAGCTTTACCACTAAGATTAACCACCTCAGCAATCTTACCAAGTGCTTAGGAACGCATTAGCCTTTATTTTCTCTGAGCCTAGATGATACCAACTCTGCTGTCTTCTCTTTTTGCCATGTTTTCTGCATTCACTGTCACTGACAGGAACGACAGTCCCACATTATTTGGATGTGTCTGTCTTGTTTAGCTTCGCAGATTAAAGCCTCACTGCCGCTAAATTCAATGGTTGTCTGACAAACTGATTCTACAATATACTGGACAGGCAAGTTAAATCATTTTGCAAAGAGCAGAACCTTGGACTGAAGACCCAAAAGAGCTTTTATTTTAATAGGAGTCTTTGATTCAGAGACTGGTTAAATTTCTAATTTAAAGTACATGCAGTACTGCAAGCGATTGCCAAAGCCAAAGTTCCCAATAGGACTTTGCATATTTCTGTAAGCATCTTCTAACTTAAATATGTAAATTCTTTACTCCCATGAACTGAAGAATCCTTACAACAAAAGAAACCTGGACTCTGTTTTCCAACTGAGTATATAGCTAAATTATTGTCCAAATACAGTATTTTCACAGCTGCTGTGGCAGCAGCCAGAAGGAAGACATTGGCTCCACCTCCCATTTCATCAATAGCTCACTTTTCCCCCACCTCCAGACTGTTGTGGAATATCTGCATTATGCTGAATTCCCAGTAACAAATTACCTTGGTCTTCCAGATACACTTGAAAGGCACAGTAACCTTCAGCACACAAGATTACATCGAAAAGTTTCAGCGAGCCAGGTTTACTGACCTCTAGAACTCCCGCTACCTCCATCAGAGGGATGAGTTCTGTCTTAACACAGTATGTCAACTGCTTGGTAAGTTCTGTCAGCAAGGCTTTATAAACCCAGAATTCTTCCAATTCCTGCAGAGACAAAGATTGCTAAAAATCAGATCTAAAGTTCTGTATTTGGGGAATATGACTGACAAAATTCTGCTATGGCAACAAGCAGCTATTTGGCTTTTAGATGGGGGAACACAATTATTTCTAGTCATCCTTTCCGACAGTTGCAGAGGTATATTCAGCACTCTTCAGCTGAACATCCCAAAGCTGGGGCAATTCTAAAGGATAAGCAGTGCATTATTTCAATTATTTCACCAACAGCACTGACAGTGATCAATACCCTGTACAATTTGTATATTTTCACATTCCCAGTGCATAAAGCTTACTTTTACTATCAGAAGTATCATTGTATGAGCATGCTTTGCTCAACAGGAAAAATAACTTTGAACAGGAAAGGTGAAGAAATATTTTTGCACAGGAAAGGTGAAATACCACACCTGTATTCAGTTCTAGAGAACCAAACTCCAGATTTTGCAAAACCAAAACACGGAGAATTTATTTACATTCTTTTAACACAGTACCTCACAGAAATGTAGAAGACAAGATGCAAAGGAGGCAGCAGAACTGAGGAGATTTTGCACATATCCTCGGGACATGTTAAATTTCTCTGAAACGCTCCATATATTGGTCTCTTTCAGTAGGGTATAAAGGACGAACGTCAGGTAGAGCCTGTTCACCACAGCCATGTCCACATTCTAGGAATAAAGCAAGCTAGAATTCAGAGCCAGTATCACACTGCAGGTGTTCTGTTTGTACTACAAGGCAAATCTTTTCATCTCTATTCCCTCCACAGCTTTAAAACATTTCTATATTGCACACAAAGACATTAAAACATTAAGAAAACCAACCAACGAGATTAAAAGAACTTTAACAATCAGAACAGTAATAAACAACACTAGCAGAAAAATAATCCAGAATTTGTAAATAATCAAATGAAATTACTAAACTGTTATCTTAGGTATGAGATATCTCCAACCTACCTTTCTGATGGCTTGACCAGAAGCCTTTTTTGTAATAAAGCTTTCAGGTACTCCCACAATATCTGCTACTTTTTGCTCTGCTGCACTTAGTTGGTTGAACTAAAATGAGATTTTATAAAGAATTTTCAGATATTTAGTTCTTTTAATATTACAGGAAACACAAGTGTATTATTTACAGTGAAACAATGCTTTTCAGTATCTCTATAGAATCAGTAGAGTAGTACTACAGTCACTAGTCACAGGCAGATCTGAAGCTTCTTTGCCTATTTGTTTGAATTATCTGTAACTGTCCATCTCTGAATGCCTCATTTTAACAGAATTAAATAGATTTTAGTGCTCCCCCAATAAAAAAAGCATATTTCCCATCAAATTGTTACCCCACTACATGTCCTATGTGTACAAACCCTCTGCAAATTTAATACCCAGGATTACCGAATGCCCCAATGCACATTTGCTAGCAAATTCTCACCTGTCTCAAGTATATCATCCAATCTGGGCTACAGGTAGAAGTCAAATCATAGGGAGTTGCCAGGTATAGGAGATGAAGATTGCTCTCAAGAATCAGCCCCTCCAAACCCTTCTTCAATTCTCTGTACAGAAGATTGCAGTATGCCAAGTCTATAGAGCCTAGAACAAGCATACAGGGTAAGAATAAGCACAATTATAAACAGGCACACAGAGTTAAAGGAAGTACATTTTAACACAGAATCAGTCTTTATCTTCCACAAAAGCTTGTTATGCCATCTGAAGTGGAGAGAAGTATCTGTAATACGGATAACTGTTCTAACCTAACACGAGCAGTGAAGCAAAACTGAGGAGAGGCAGTCACCTATTTCCATGTATGTCCATTCTGTGTGGTTTCGGAGTGCTTGCGAAATGCCTTGGCTTTAATGAAATCCTGCAATAATGTTGTAGATTGAAGGAACCCTTCAGATTCATCCTATTTCAATTGCATTCCATACCCCAAAATCTTTATGCTATGGCAGGAAAACAGAACTTCCTGACATATTTTTTCACAATTGGTCTACATGTCATATGCTCCCTTTCTCTCTTAAGCTTTCCAAGAAATCCTTCTGTTTATAATAACCTGTTCATAACAATTAATTATAAAACAAGGTCTTGAGCCACTTTGATTACAACCACTAAATCAAGTCTTTAAGTCATTTATAGGGGTATAGTTATGTTTTTGTTCCCACTGGGATCAATATTATTACACTTCATTCCCATTGCATTCAGTCATGGGCTACTTCGCTCCCATTTTCAGTCTAGTACATCATGTAGTAAAACTGTTTCTCTACAACTTATTTTTCATTGCAGTTTAATAATAAGAGTAAAAAAAGCCTTACCCTTATACGTAGCTTTACCCAAGGGTGTGATTGTCAGTGTACATTTGGAATTGTGGTCCTTCTCAGATATTCTTCCTTTTAGGAGTCCTTTTTCTATTAGATTTTCCAGCCCATCTTTAATTATCTCTGAGAGGCTCTTCTCTTTAGACAGCAGCTGCTGCTGAACACCCAGCAACGTGCAGCACATGAAACTGTCCACTTCCTCATGGGTAACTGCTATCTGCATCAGTTTGGGAAGTGATTAGCGTATTTAAAATTATAATTTCACACATTTAATAAGATATAGGAAAAAAATACTGAATAAAGAAGGAGTTTGTGTTTCTATAGTAATACATCCCAACAAATAGATTGCTAGATACTCGGTGGTGGATCTGATGGGACTGCTCTCCATCTGTTCTATTATTCTAGCTACTGCATCATGTTAACTTGTTTCCACTGTTTTATTTGTATTCTGAATCAAGTATCAGAAATAGAAATATCAATATTGTATTATACATTAAAGTAGATATAATTTTTGCTTTTACACATAAAGTAGTTGTGTTACATGATTATTTAATAAGTGAGTTAAATGAAAAGATTAATCAAATTTTTGTCCTTATCTGATCAGAAGCTGTTCTGAACTCATAAGCCCAAGTGTTTAAGCAGTCTGTCTTTTTCTACAGACTCAACAGGTGACATTTTCTTGGCATTTCCAAGAACTTAAGTTACTCACAGAGAAGATTTAATTGATACCTTCAGTCCAACCAAAGATAACAAGAGGCTCTGCATTCCCTTGGTCAACTCCAGCAGAAGATTGCTGTAGCAATTCTCCAAAGGACTGTGAACTAAATCCTGAACCTAAAACGAGCAAGGAATACATTAGTACAGAGAAATATTCATGCATTAATTTTACACTTAAGCCCCCCCGATTTTCTTTATAAGCTTAATTATGTATATAAGTGTAAACATCTGAGGTTTACAGTTGACATCTGAAAACAAACCACATAAAGGTATTATTACATAAGTCAAATACTCACAGTTTTAAGAAGTAAACAAAAATAAAGCTAGGCAGCTCAGCTCCTCCTGTTTATTCCACCATCTTAACCCAGCAATATAAATTACCAACAGCTTTGTAAAATTTACCAAGTGTTTGTCTTTTTCTTGCACTATGAGAATACTTTCTCCAGCACTGTCAATACCAGCTCGACCAGCTCTGCCAACCATTTGTTTATACTGGTTCTTCTTCAGGAAGTCATTGGCAACATAAGGAGCCCTGAGAATCACCCTGCAAAGAAGCCTTTAATAAGTTACGCTTTATATTCAAATTGCTAAAGCAGCAATAAAATGTTACAAATTCAAATTCATTCTTTATATGTGCCCCTTACCTAGTAACTAATAAACATCAAATGCACCTCTTTGGACAGATGTGTAAATCAATTGTAAAGCACTAAACTATTTAAGGTGTATTAAATGTGCTCACAGAATTGGATTCTTAGCAAACAGTCTTTGGTCACACATAGTACAGCAGCCCCATAATCAGAACTTGCATGTGAAAAGATAATACATTTTTGTGTTAAAGCATATTCCAACTGTATTTCCTTAGAAAAGGTTTATTTTACAATTTAAACACTGTTCTTAGGACAGTATCTAAAGAAACCACTGTTGTCTTGAATAACACTACTAAAAACACTGAAGCATTTTTCAATTTATTAAAATTTCCATAATCCTTTTAGATAAGTGCTCTTCAGTGATGTACTCTGAGGTACTTCCTAATCATTCATATTTCCTACATAAATACTGCACAGTCTTGTGTCCCAGGTTGAACACAAAATCCTTTATACTTCCAATTTGCTGGTAAAAGCAGAAACACATTTTAATAGCATTGAGATTTCCAACTTATTAAAGCAATATTTTTACAAAGCAAAAAATCAATGCAAAAATTAAATGTTTCGGTTGCTAACCTTCTAGCTGGCAGGTTGACTCCAGCAGCTAGAGTGGCTGTGCAAGCAAGCAGACACAGGACACCTGAAGAATAAGCTTCCTCTATGCTTTTTCTTTCATCATTTGTAAGGCCACCATGGTGATAGGCAATACCAAAAGGGATTGTTTGCTTCAAAACAGGACAGACAGTTCCATTTCCAATACTCTTTAAGTTCTTGATGAGATCTTGTTTCTCTTTCTCCCTGTGAGCTCTAAATTCTCTTGGAGGAGGAAAAGCATTTCTTTAGACTTTGATCAATCATTAACTAAAAAGAAAATAAAAACCAAGAGACATGCTTACTGTCTATTTCTGTTCATCATCCATTCCTCTAACATCTAGGTTGGAGAAATAGTTATTTCCAGTAACTTTAAAGCAGCAATACATGGGAGGCTGATTTAGTTGCAATAGAACCCTTCTTGTTTGGAAGCACAGGAACAGAAGGGATCAAATACTGGCTAGGTGTGGATATTGAGTGCACCAAACAAAGGAAATAGGGCCGGTAGTGAAGATTACAGGTACATCTAAAAATGGTTTCAATTTTGATAGCAAGGGAGGGGATTGTTCATTTTAATATAGTTTCTTTCTACATAAATTTAACTTTGCCAGATCATTATGAGTTGATTGAATCATATTTAAATGAAACTAATCTTATGTCTTACTTTCTTTTCCTTGTTAATGAAGCCTGGTTTACATTTTACAACTTAGATTTCCAAAGTGGGTACAGAACACAGATAATCATTTGACTACTGAAATACATGACCGAATACCAGGCTATAGAGAAAAATGTTTGTTTTCTAAGCTTCCAGAAACCAGTGCCAAAGGGACACAAAGTTAGATTCATTTAGTATGCTTTTCCTTATTTTCTTTAGTATTTGTCCTCTGACAATCATTTTTTCAACTATTTTGGTGTAAAAGTAGGAATTTTTTAAAGCTTTTGTTTCATAAGCCTCTCACAATTTGCTATCACTTACGCAGTTAGCAACTTTATATGATTCCATGTTCAAAGTATTTATTTCTAATCACCGGGGAAAGACACTTGTAAACTAAATGACAATAAATCCTAACTTGTAAGCAATTATTTCACATAAAATTAAAAAAAAAAAAAAAGACAGAAACTTACTTCTTGAGGTACTTGCACACCATTGAAGCCACATTTTCACAATTCTTTTTAGTGGGACAAAAGATAAGGCAAGAATATTTAGGAATAACTTCAGTAACCAGTGCAATGATGTGGTCAGGATCTGCTTTCTCCAGACTACTAGAATACTGTAACAAACATAGATTGACAAATATTTAAACTTAGAAATTAAGTCATAACCTAAATATTCAATACTTGTTCTCAACCATCACTTGAATACTCCCATTGAATTCAATGTGATGCAATTCCAAGAAGTTGTAGGATAAGCTTTTCTCCCAATCCTCACTTGAAAGACATCTAACTTGAGGGATACATGGATACACAAATTAAATTCTTTGTTTTTTCCCTTGATACTTAATTTTCTTTTAGCAACACTAGTGATACTGGCAGTCTACCATTAAGACATGTTTTTCTTTGTAAAAGTTGAAATGAATCCCTACAAGGCAGTAGTAAGCTGGCAAAACCCCCAAAAGAGATCTTCTTTCAGTTTTGTCTGAGAGTGATCAACTGCTGAGAAAATCTACCCCCAAACATAAAACACTGAGTTATCTGGAATACTCAAACACATTACTCTGCACATGTCAAAATACCGAAGAAACCTCTACCTTGAAGAGTAAAAAATAAGTGAAAATCAAGTTAAGCATTCAGTATTTTAAGGCTTTTTTCCTTCCTAAAGCCTACCAGTTCTTTCTCATGGGTACTACAAATGAATTATCATGTTTAAGTAATTTCTCTAATAAAAGGTCTGTAAGCAAATCAGTATAAAATAATACATTTCACAACAGTTCAAAGCTATAAGCACTTTGTTTTTACCTTGAAATTAAGGAGACGTGAAAAAGCAAAGCCATTTTCTGTTTTGCTGTCAACTGCATAAATGGTGTCTCGTATCTTTATGTATTCTTTTAATTCTACCTAGCAAGATAGAAGCCACAAAGAGAAACTTTAGTTAAATTACCCGATTTTCTCTAAAGCTATTGCTGATGTACAGCTACAGCTTTTTTCTAAGCATCATATGTCATACACTTACTTGCACACAAGCACACACTTTAAAATTTTTAAAAGAAGTTAATTGTTTTAATTATTTGCCTCGATAAAGCATGCAATCATAATGAAGAATGCCAAATATCGTATCACATGAACTATTCATAAACCATGCTGTCCTGACACGCATACAAGCACACAGCAGTACAGATTCTAGTTGCGTCAAATGGACTGCAACGACTCATCACAGCAGCTGTAATTTAGGAATTGCTTTAGTTAAAATGAAACAAATGCCTTAGGACAGCAGTATAAAGGTTATTGCATTTGTGTATTTAGAAGTGCATAGTGCTGTTTATTGTATTGTTAGCAAATGAGAGCAATAGCAGGCCTTATATTATACTGTGCAATTAAGTACAAAAGCTGTGATGCAATTCTAAACAGATTTACTATAACTTTAAGGGCAAATATCTTCTTTACTAGTTCCTGGCAACTTGTATACATACCGGTCTAAAATCCTTAGTGTAGTACTCTGCTTGCAGGAACTTCTGCAGGTCTCCAACATTATTTAACGTTGCACTCATACCAATGATTTGTGTCTTTTCTGTAAAACAGAAGTTGAAACTAATTTATTGTCACATTACCAATTTTTAACACTTCTGTTCAGTATTTAGGTCATAAGACTCCTTCTTCATCATTAGTCTTTCAAAATGCCGAAGTAGCAGGTTTGAAGGGAAAGCTACTACTAAAGAAATACAAACTAAGAAATAATACTAAGTTACAAAATGCTACCTGAGACTTAAATATAAAAACGGAGCATTTCATTGGATGGCTAAAGAGCTCCTACAAAGAAATAGAAGACATTTGACAATACTGGGGATTTCTCAGAGAAGTATCAAAAGAGCTTCAAAAACACCCAGCCCATCATTAGAGGGTCCAATTAACACTTAATGAGTAAATGCTGTTAATACATGGAGTCACACCATGTTTTTCAAAAGCAGCCAAAACAGCACAAATGCTGAGAGTGAGAGTGTGACTTCTCTCTAGAGAGGCCACAACTACGAAATGTTAATGACATTAACTGTAGCCACAACTTACTACTGGTGTAAAGAGTTTTCGCCAGAGTAATCTCCAGTATTGCTCCACGACTGCCCTCACCCAGCATATGCAGCTGTGCACAGAAGGGAAAAAGAAAAGGCAAGAATGTTACTGAGTTGCAAGTGTTTCCAAAAAAACCCTCCAAAATACATAAACCTAAATAAATACTACAGAACTGTCTTTGTTGGACTTCCTCATGATATCCCTCATGTAAATCTGGATTGCTACGTTCAGATCTATAACCTCACTTTAAAAGCATTTAAGAATCACAGCAAAACAGACTCAAGGGCAAATGCAGACAAGATTTACCTTCCATAAACAAGATTTACCTTCCATTTAACCAGACCACAACTGACACAGTTAACTCCTGACAGTAAACAGTCAGTGTGGAGATCTTGGTATTCACCAGTCTAAGGCAATTTTAAACAAAACATATTTTAAGCAACCCTTAGAGTAAAAACATCCCTAGCAGCCAGCTTCCAGAAAAACTAGAAGTTAGTGTTTCAGCTGCCCTCTGTTTAGAAGGTACAGTGCTAAAGTATGGTCAGTCAGCCTGAAGAATTCCATGAATTAAAATCCCTGTTAGATGTTATACACGTTATTCAATCCCACAGCCAACCCTCGGTAGCACAAGTCAGCCCCACCACTGAAAAGCACAATAAGGGGCAATTCTCACAGCCAAATGTTACTTGGTAATTTTCTTTTTATGTCAATGTTTCACATTATTAATACCAGACACAAAGTTGCATGCTTACACATCTAAGAGGTAAGTTCTGGGCTTCATAAAATAGATTCCATCCAATTAAAATTCTTTATGCCTTTTTGTAATCCATTAGAGACTTCTAAATGACAAGCCATGCTGGAATTCACCATCAACCACTACCACAGTCGATCTCTCAATATAAAATCTACTACTCTGCTATAGCAATAAGTGCTTCATTTAAAGAAAAATAATGTTCTGAATTACAGAATTATTTGCTAATTCAGAACATAAAAAATAAAAGTAGTTTCATGACGAACATTCTAGGCAAAACCAAGCAGGCAAATAACTGCTCCTTCCTAAATAATTGCTTATTAGAAACCTAAAAGAACTTGCATCTGATAAATCTGAGTACATCTCGTGGCCTACCTCATCTACCACAACCAGGCCGAGGTCATCGATTCTTTCTGTTTCGATTAGGGAGTTCACCAGAGCATGTCCTTTTTCTATAGTAGCAATATAAAGAGACTTTTTTACTCTCCTTTTGATTGGTGGAAATCTTCCTTTACTTCCTGCATATTCTTCAACCAGGAAATCCAATTCTATCCCAAAACTTGACAAACCCCTAACCTATAAAAGAAAATCAAGTAGAGAATAAATTCATGATAATTTTGGATTTCAGAGCTGCCTCATGAACTCAAAGTACATAAAACCAATCCACATCACAATCAGCTGCTTGAATTAGTGAAAACATATTAGCTAAGAATATCTATTCCAGCTACAAAATTGAAGCGTCTACACATATTATCAGGCTGGGTTTCATCTGTTCTCTAAAACTAACTTTCCCTTTATACCAAAAAACGTTAGTTTTTATTTCAAGATCACTTCCTTAGCAAGTTGGGCAGCACAGCTCTTAGGTTGCAGAACTAAACAAAACATCACAAAAAGCTATTATTTCAAAATTCAGCACCCTTTACTTCGTAATTCAACATCTTCGCCTCATGATTTATGTCTGTTCCATCACAAAATTACTGACCCTCAGAGCAGCATTTAGGAGAGGTCGCTCACTTCCCACCGCATATTCATAAAAACCATGGGAGCTTGCTGAAAACCAGGCAAGTGAGCAGATAAAAAAGCGTATCAGGAAAGATACATATCAAACAAAGCAGTATCAGAAGCACTGTATCCAGACCTTTTCTTGGACAATGGCAACATATGGCAGGATCATCAGAACATCCTTCTGCCTGCAGAGTAATTCTTGGAGAATTATTATTTCAGCTACAAGAGTTTTTCCACCACCAGTTGGCAATGAGTATATCAAGTTCTTTCTTTGCTGCAGGGATTCTAACATTAAGCAGTCATGCTGCCACTCTGCAAAATGAAAAAGGAACTATCAGCAATCCCAGGGGTGTTAGTTGATACCAAAATGCCTATGTTTCATTCAGAATACTTTAGGCTCAGTGTTTGAGAGCTTTTCCCCAATAAAGCACTTGAAGCGTTCAGTGATGGTGACTTTGAAAGTATTCCGTAACCCAGATGGATGCCATCCACCCAAAACACCAAAATAGCCACTTGCTAAAACAGAACAACCACTTTCCAACGTGGTTTACATTACGCATTACTTTAAATATTTTTACAGTATAATGGGTGAAACAGACAGTACTCCACTAGAAATTCTTTTTTTCCAACAGACCATTAGTTACACTACCATAAAGCGTTTCAATCCCTCGAAGTTGTCTGAATAAATCTTTAACCTTGCTAGGTAATCCATAAAAAGGGCCTATATCAACAGAAGAAGATTCAATAGTTTTCTTAGCCACAAAAATCTCTTCACATAAAACAGCTTCTTTAAGCTGCTTGGTCTTAGAGACCTGCAGAGTCTGGGCTTTGGCATTTCCAGTCATAGCACTTTTCAGGTGATCTTTGAGACTCTCAGTTTTAAATAAAACACACTTGGAGTGCGAGGAAGAGTCAGTAGGTCTGTTCCTGTGTTCAGCACCAGCATAAAAAGATGATGGGCCCCTAATTTTGTCTGAGGAAGAATTCACACATTCATCCCTGCCTTTTGAGACTAGAGATGTTCTAGAAGCAGAAGAAAGTTCATCCATTTTTCCAAAATATAGAAGTTGTGATGATGGCAACTCATCTAAAATAGACTCAGTCAGTTCTTGATCACCATCAGCTGGGTCACTGTCACGCTTTTGGCATGCACCCTCTTTGTCACTTTTAAGGATGATCACATCTTCTGAAGCAGAAAAGTTATCTTGCTCTTTCTGTTGAATTCCTGACTGAAGGTTCCCAAGTACAATCTCTCCAGCTGCTTTTGCATCCATATTTTTATCCTGCAGGTATTTGTGTTCAATATCATCCACTTGAGCCAGCAATGAATCGTTTCCATAGAAGCTGTCATAGTCACCAAACATATCCTCTTCACTATCATCACCGCACTGCAAAAACAAAACAGGAGCTATTAACACCCTGAAGCAGCACCACAGAAGGCAGAACAACTTGCAGAGAACAATAATCAGAGGCAAGTCACCTAAGTCTGTCCCAACTTAACACAAAAGCATTTTGTCTGATGTCTTCTGTGAGGAGAACCCAGCTTGGGTTCTGAAGGAACGCCCTGACTCAGTGAAACAGGTATCCTACAAGTAGGCAGGATATGCGCGCAGAGAATTGATAGGGATGAATTTTCTTAAAGGTAAGCCAAACGGCATCATACCCTCTCACACAAAGCACGGCCCTTCCCGACGCACGCCACCCTCCCAGACGGAGCTCCCCCGCCTCGCCACCAGCCCCAGGATGCCGCTATCCCCTACCGGGGCCTCCGCTGGGGTCCCCTCGCCACCAGAGCTCGGTCTCTTGCGAGCCACCGGCGAGCTGGCGGCGATGGGCTGCACCGGGGCGCGGCTCCGCTTGCGCTCCGAGCTGGAGCGGCTCTTCCTCCGCACGGCCAGTCTGGGCTCCGCCATAGCCAGGGCGCCGCGGGGCCGTCACGGCCGCGGCGGGACAGGGGGAGAAGCCCCCGGACCGCCCCAGAGAGGCGCGCCCGCCATGGCGGGAGCTTCCGGCAACACCACGCCGGAGCAAGCACGTGACCGGACCGCGACCAATCGCCTGCCCCGAGTCGGGAAGACCGCGCTGCTATTGGCCAGTGAGCGGCCAGCGGCAGTGACGCGCAGGCGGAAGTGGCGCCGCGCGGTGTGGGTGTCATGGCGGCGCGGGCCGTGGTGGCGCGGAGGCCCTGGCAGCGCCTGGTTCCCGGTGGGTCACTCCCGCTTGCCCCGTTCCCGCTTGCCCCGTTCCCGCTCTGTCCCGAGCGGCCGCGTGTGCGGGCTGTCGCGCCGCGCCGCCGCTAACCCTGTCGCTCTCTCTCTTGCAGCGGCGCTGTGGGCGCGGCCGCGCCGCCTGCAGCATGAGGGGCAGCCTGAGCGCTCGGACCAGGTGAGGCTTCCCCGACCTGCCCCGCCCTGCTGTCCCGCCGCTCCCCCTCCGCAAGGCACCAGCGGTGGCTCGGAACGCTTTGCTCTGGTCGCTGTGTAGCTCGGGCTCTTCAAAACCCCGAATCCATTGTGGGGAGGGCAGCGCAGAGGGAGGCCACCAGGCGCTGGAAGTTAAGGCCCCACGGATCTGTATTCCCGTATCTTAACTAGAGCCTGTTAAACCTCCTATCTCAGTAACTGGGATGGGGAGGCAGCGACAGGACAAGGACCGATGGCCATAGACTAAAAACGCAAAAAGTTCCACCTCAGCATGAGGAAGAACTTCTTTACACTGAGGGTGGCAGAGCCCTGGAACAGGCTGCCCAGGGAAGTCGTGGACCCTCCCTCTCTGGAGACATTCCAACCCCACCTGGATGTGTTCCTGTGTCACCTGCTCCAGGTGACCCTGCCTCGGCAGGGGGTTGCACTGGGTGATCTCCAGAGGTCTCTTCCAGCCCTAACTGTTCTGTGATTCTGTGAAAAGTGAAATGTCGCCTTTCGTGTCTTGTAAGAATTTGGTGCTGGGCATATTCTGAAGCTTGAGGAGGCTTTCAGTCCTCGGGAGATATTTGTGAATCTCTCTCTCTCTCTCTCTTTAGAAAGTGTGTAAGCCCACAGGAGCTTCCTCAGGCCATTTGCTTTGAAATTATATTAAAAAAAAAATCTTTAGAATTATGAGACAGAACTACCTTTCTACCAGCTTCTGTAGATCTTGACCTTCTAAGCACTATCTTGCTGAATGATTTAATAGAGTTGTTAATGTCATTGTTACTAAGTATAAAAGACTGTTTGTTTACTTGTGAGAAGTCTTTTAGGTTGCAAGGTACCATACAGTGAGTTAATAAAGTTATTGAAAAACTTCAGTCGTGCACTAAATATCTCTTTTGGTTTCAGTATGTCCTGGGGTGACAAAGACAAATATTGGTCAAAGGATTAAAAGTAACAAATGTTCTCTATTTTCTTGGAAAGCTTTCAGATGTTAATAATTCTCTCATTTCAGCCCGTACAAATGGAGAACCCCTATAAAGATCCTCCAAAGAGATGTGTCTTATGTGGAATAAAAGTGGACTATAAGAATGTGCAGGTGAGTTTGAAAATTGCTGTCCTTGGACAAAGGTAACTGATTTACTGTTTTTAAATGTATATAGGAAGTCCACAGGGATAAAAAAAAAAAAAAAAGAAAATCCATTCATATGTGTAGGGGTTTAAAACTTAAGAATAAGACTGTGTGCAGATTAAGGACCAAATAACGTAGTCATGATAAGATGCTTAATGTATTATTTACGTGTGAGTGTGACAACTTCGTTGTTTAACAAATAGAGACCTTGGTTACGATTCAGCTGCCACAAAGCATGACAATTATTCCATAGAAAATACTGTCTAGTTCCAAGCTGTACTTTTTTTCTTCAGGTAGCACTGAGTTTTGTAAAAACATGAAAAAATGAAAAATAGGGTGCAAGTAGTAACATAAAGCCCAAAAATAAAAAAGTTCTTAAACTGACTTTGATTTTCTTAATTTTAAGTAGCTTCTTTCCCAGTTTGTTTCTCCGTATACTGGCTCCATTTATGGCAGACATATCACAGGTATGTGAAGTATTAAATTAAATCATTTACGGGTTAATAATAATGTTTTTGTGAGTCTAAGTCACTGTGCATCAGCAGTCTTTCTGAAAGTAACCAGTTCTAACTCTATACATTTTGTAATAGTATTCCCCGACTTAGTAGCTTGCATCAAGGAATTAAAATATCCCTTAGTTTTATGCATTTTGTATTTAACAGTAGAAGCACCCATGCATTTTTCTAGAAAGACTTAATCAAAGCTAGGGGGAATTGTCAGTAACATCCCTTTCACCCTTTAGACTAATGACTTGCTCAGTGTTGAAAATAATTTATCCCTTTAGGCTTGTGCAACAAGAAGCAGAAGGAAATTACAAAAGCCATTAAAAGAGCTCATGTATTTGGTAAGTATGATTTTGCTTTCGAGTTTTCTAACTCAAGGCTACTTTTCTACTAAGAGCACTTCCATCTTTTTTTTCTAACAGGATTTATGCCAGTTATGTTTAAGAACCCACAATTTCTCACAGACCCCAAGCTATGTAATATCAAGTATCCAGAGTGATATACTGTAAAGAAATAAACAATAAAACTGTTTCATGCTTATATACTTGTTTGCTGGAAATGTGGTTTGCTAGGATAATGTCTGGTAGACTGAGGGTGGATGTCAGTCTTTTGTAAAATTTTTTTTAATGTAGTCTCTGAAATTTATTGTCTGAAGGAAGTAGGCAAGATTAAAGCAATAACAGAAACTGGCAGCTATATGGACTCCTTCCTCTGCTCACATGTCTTGCTAAAGCTCAGGTGGCTGTTTTTGCCCTTGTTGGATTGTAAGATGGGGGGAAGTAAACAAGTACTGGTTTCCTGAGGACAAATGAATGTATTTAAATTGTGGCAGTTCATGTAGACAGCTAATTCTGTTATGTGTTCATTTGATGCTCCCTGCATCAGGAGGGTAGCACTGCTTCTTCAACAGCAGCTTGAAGTTGTATCACTTTGAGGCAGTATGTGACGTGCTTATCTGACTAATAGCATCCTGTAGCATAGTCTTTGAACCCTGAGAGAGAGAATACAGATGGAACTCTGGAAGGCAAAGTGAAGGAGTCTCGTCTTGGACTTGTCTTTATGCTGAACAGGATTCATGCACTGGGAAAAAAACCCAACCTGCAAAAATGCCTGATTATATACATCCCTGCAGTGCTATAGATTGATAATCACTGAAATACACTGGCAGTAGCTTTTGGTGTGAAGTCATCTGACAGATCAGAAAGTAGGAGAGTGTGGGTATTCATTTGCATCTCTGTTTTTTTCAAACAAATCCTCATCTGTTTCAGTGCTACTCAATGTAAGCTTCCTTTCCTGGTCACTGTCCTCTTGGTCTTGAAGTGATTCTTGGTGAAGCTGCAATGATCTGGATTTCTTGAGTGACTTTGAAACCATTGTGGTCCCTCTGACCTTACGCTTGTTTAGATGCCTTGTTGCAGCTTCAGTGAAGTCTCTTTCCTCTACCATGAGCGTCAGTTTGTCCATGACATTAATATGATGGTCGGTGTTACAGCAGTTCTTGGATATCTGTTGGCCTTTGAAGGAAACAATGCATGTCTGAAGTCCAGAATTGGGGAAAAATGTTTGCAGTGCCTGACAAAGGAGAACATTCTCTTTTGGCTCTCCTGGGTGGTCTCTGTCTTCTTCTGGGGAAAAAACATAGTCAGAGTTGCAGAACCTCTTGCACCACTATTTTGGTTGCCTCAAGTTCAGAAGTGTTTTCTGCTTCTGCTGCTTGAGTCAACTTTGGAAGGACAAGACTCACATCACATTTGGTTAACTTACCTGAACAATTTTGTTGCTTTTTCCTCTTTATTTCTTCTTTTAATTGGCTCACCTCTGCTAAGAGTTTCTCTACAGATCGTTCACTGACTTCTACTGTAAAGCATATTTTCTGCAAGAAGAAGAGGGTGTGATCAGATTAACAGTATTCACAGCAGCTGACTTTAAAATTGTTGCAAAATCCTTAAAGGTACTCATGGTTAAGTTGGACACAAAGTAGTAAAAAGCTTAAGCAGTGATTTGGAGGTGGATTTGACAGATAACTTAAACCTTGTGTTGAATGAGGTGTTAGATGTTTTATTTGTTCCCATCTAGACAAAGGAGATCTAACAAACTACAGATAGTACTCCTTCAAAATAATCCTCTTGTGAGAATTTATTAGTCGACTTGAAGATTTAACATTGTAATTTCATCAAGTGGGAACTTAAGTCTTCAGCTTGGAGAATATAGTGTGCAGCACAGTAAATAGAACTCCCTGATCTTTCAATTTGTCCTTCCAAAACATGACTTTGTTTCTCATGCAGTGCAAAGTGTTTTATCCCTTGGTTGCCTCGGTTTTGTAGAACTGCTGAAGGTGAGGCAGGCGTGCCTGGCTTACCTTTAGTTCCTCCTGCAAGGTGGCATACATCTCATTTATCTTATGAACCTCTTGTAAGGATCCATCTTCATGGAAGAATTCTGACCTGTGGACCAAGAGTATAACTGCATCGTTGCAAGTTAGTGTCGCTGTTGAGCCAGGAATGGAGAGATGTGGCAACACACAAATCCAGCGAAAGAATGAATTATTTATTAATTTTACAATCATTTTTATGTAGTCTAGTTTCCATAAAGCGATTGGACAATGTTCACACACCTCCTAAGGTGATTGGTTCAGGTTCTATCACATCCATGGTAAAACATTTCTCAGTGTACCATAAACAGAACTTAGCAAAACACCAGATGTGAATATTGTTTACATAAACTATCTTACTGTTTTCATATCTTGTGTGAGAAAGGAAAGGTTCTCAAAGAATTAATGCAGGAAGCTGGAAAATTCATCTGCTAGCAGCATTTCGGTATCCACAAGTTAGTTATCCCAGTGCTTCCGTAGTAGGAGCTTTAATGAGTAAAGAAGCATTTTGAGCTTCAATGCCAGGTGCCTGACAGACAGCTCCTGGCAAAGTCTGGGCCTGAATTAATTTCCAAGTATGCTGAAATGGTAAGTAATTGCAGAAAACAGGTCAACAAGTGAGCAAGATATGGTTGTAGCATTTGCAAAAGCACTTAAATGCTTTTATAGAAAGGTAAGTGTAGTTACGGCAGTGGGAAGCTACAGCTATCAGTAAATACGACATGTGTTGTACCTGTGTTGTCTGACGGCTCTCACAAAACCAGAGGATACACAGGAACCAGACACTGTTCTGTAACCTTGCTGTTCCGCCATGCCCAGGTTGGTAACCACCAAAGGGACTTTCTGGAAAAGACTTAAAATGCAGAAGTGTGAAAACATGATCTATGAACATCCGAAGATCTTTCTGTGATAGTTAAATGTTCTTGACCATTCAAGATCCCAGGAGAGGGTTACAGTATAGTTGGTCCTTGCTAAATGTAGTACATCCTATGCAGATGAGGCTAAAGGCAAACTCCAAGAGCAACCAGAAGCTGAGCAATGCCCATAATTTTCCCCCCTTTCTGAGTACAACACACATTAATGCAGCGCTTGCTAAGCCTAGCCTGTGGGCAAGATGTCTCTGAAGATTAAGTTAACACCAATTTAAATATTTTTATGCACACCATGTATGGTTGAAGTCCTGTACACAAAACAATTTGATCAGGAGCGGTTTGTGTGTAAATAAACTGATAGTGTCTGCCTGGTGATGCTGGCACTACAGATGAAAAGGGCAATCCCAGAATAGAATTCTGTGGTAAGCCTTCAGCTGGGCTCTGGCAACATAAGGAGTAATCGTATTAAAAGTTTAAGTTTCACGGGTAAAATAAACAGTGTTACTGATTCAGTTGCAACAAAGTAGAGAAACTTCCAAGTTTTAGCACATGCTGTAGAAAACAAACCAATTACCCTTCCTGAGGCCGATGTAGGGCATGTTCCAATCTGTAAGTAGAACAACTTTCTGTCATCACACTAGAGGTTAAAAGGAGGAATACAAGCCCCTGATTTGATAGGTGTGACTGCAGGTTTTTATGAAGAAGTCTTTCCCGGAATGTCATGGTCTGGTCTGTGTTGCGTCTGAATTTGTACCATCCTATTACACTCTGCAGGCAGAAGAAAATTCAGTTACTGTCAGATCATGATGTCCCTGTGTGTCACACTGAAGCAAGTTTGATTCAGTGCAAAGTCAGGTCTGAATTGTTTGCTAATAGGTACATATTCAAGCAGTTAGTTAACTTGAAACCCTTAAAACTTCTAAGCCTAATTCCCATCTCCTTTCCGTCAAAACCATGTGTTGAATTGGCCTGTTTCTGAGCTTGTATTCAAGCTGAAACTGCAAACTTTCTTCTGTTTTGTTGTTTGTTTCTTTTCAGCTTCTGCTTACCCCTTGTAAAACTTTGTTCTGTGGAAAAGACTTTAAGTTTTTTTGACGAAGTGGCCCTTAACCACTTGTGAGCTGACCTCAGCTGATCTTAAGGTGGAAATTGGTGGAATTCCTTTGGAATACTTGAAGCGTTCACTTGAGAAATTAACAATTAAAAATAAAGTTGTGGCACATATATAGGCAAACCCTAGTCAAAGATAAGCTAAACTGTTTTTTTAAGGAGGAAATGGATGTAGTTGCCTTGACCAGCAGCATGAGGGACTCTAAAAGGTTTAAAAGGAGGAAAGAAAAAACCTTGGTGCAAGAGGAGTCCAGAACAGCCTCCAAAATTTGAGTCAGCTCCTCAGTATGGTTTAGATTTGAAAATAAAATACCTTCTTACAGCCTGATAGTATTTTCTTCAGGGCAAGTTCATTCAGTTCTCCTGCAGAATTATAAAAGCTAGAAGAAAATTAGGACAATTAGAGGGGTAGAAATTGTACTGTAAAAATAACTCTAGCATGCTGGGAATCATCTTACTTTTGTTTTGTTTTTGTTTTTAATTTAATACTATTAAGGGTGAGGGATTAGAATGTATGGAATGGTTTTTTTTAGTGTGTTGACATTGTTCTGTAGTTTACATGGTATCATAGCTCACCAGAAGGTGCAGTATGCCTTATCTCTATTTCTATATGCATAGACAAACACCAAAAAAAAAAAGAAAAACAACAACCAAAAAAACCCAACAAAAAACAAACAAACAAAAAAACCAACAAAAGACACGAAGAACCAAAATAGGAATAACGTAAGGCATTTTGCATCTGTAATTCCAAGAGGTTGATATGGCTACTATAGTTACAGCTGGGTGATATTCTCAGGCAATATAATATAAGTTTAACTCTTGAAGAGTTCAAGTTAGGGTTAATTTTAACTTTTTCGTATCTGTTTACTTAAGATTCTTACCTGAACAACTGGTAGCATGGAATATGCTTCTGTATGTCTGGAAAGAGAAAGTAATATTACTCTGAGTTTGTCAGCTCAAGATGTATATTCTTCTGTGTGCTACGATCAGCTATAAACTGATAGAAGGACCAAGAAATAATTCTATATAATTTCTTAAAATCAAATGCATTAACATCTAATTAAATAAGGTGAAGCAAGTAAATACTTTTAAAATACATTCTAATTAATTTCATCAAATGTAAAGGGAACCACTTACATCAACTGTATTTTTTGTATATTATTGTACTTGGTCAACTGAAAAATCAAGTTGAGTACTTTATTTTTCTGTCCCTTCTGCTGAGTGCAGGAATATGTAGTATGGAAGATTCATTGAGTTACCAGTGCACATCCACTCCAATCACATCAAGATGGTAAAGAAAAATACATCTGGCATCTGCTTAGTGAAATTATTAAAGAGTTTGCAGCCTTCACACTCAGAATTTTATAATCTCCAAATGAGGTAATGGATGCTAATGCGCTACAGTTCACATCACTGAAATAGACCAAACTTTTTCAGGGCGACTGTAGTCCAGGAGAGTTTGTGATGTAGCCAAGACAAGGAGTCTAAACCCTAAATTATGTTTAATGTAATAAGATAGTTGGCAAAGAGTAGCCATTCAAAGAACTAAGAACTATTATTTCTTTTAAATTACTGTGTTTCCTGCAGTAAAATTGTAATTTTTTAGCAGCTAAAATGTTATAAAATAACCCATGTGTTTTTTGGTTGTTTGGTTGGGGGTTTTTTTACATCAGTGTGGAGTGTAGGATCTTGCAGCTCTGATCTTGCAGTAGGGTTTTGACTGCTATCCCTCAAAACTGAAAGCTGTCATTTACTTACTGAAACCAAGCAGGGTATGAAAAATGCAGACACACTAACCGATTGTATAAACAACTTCAACATCATCCATTTGTGAGTCTGTAATGCTGTTCTTGGCTTCACCTTTCACATCTCCGAGGAGAAAACCTTCCTTTAGAGGGGAAGAGGAAAAAAATTCACATTAACAGTAGCACAGACGCTCCTGCTCTCCTTGGCGCTGGTGTGGCCTCACCCCCAGTCCTTTGTGTAGTTTAGGGTGCCACAATGTAAGAAAAATACAAAGCTGTTAGAAAATGTCCAAAGGAGGGCTGCAAAGATGGTGAAGGGTCTAGAGGGGAAGCCATACCAAGAGTGACTGAGGTCACTTCGTCTGTTCAGCCTGGAGGAGAGTGAGGGGAGACCTCAACGCAGTGTACAGCTGCCTTAGGAGGAGAAGTGGAGTGACAGACACTGATGTCTTCCCTCTGCCGACCGTGACAGGACCCGAGGGAGCGGCATGAAGCTGAGCTGGGGGAGGTTTCGGTTGGATATCAGAAAAAGGCTTTTCCCCCAGAGGGTATTGGGGCACTGGGCTCCCTAGGGAAGTGGTCACAGCACCAAAGCCTGGCAGAGTTCAAGAAGCGTTTGGACAACACTCTCACAGGCACATGGTGTGATTTTTGGGGTGTCCTGTGCGGGGCCAGAAGTTGGACTCACTCAGTGAGCCTTGTGAATGCCTTCCATCTCAGCATATTCTATGATGATTTTCCCTCTAATATTAAGTGTAAATGCTATCTTCAGGAGAGAAAAAATGCTGTCAAAATGAACTTTTTTAGCAGAGTCGGTTCTGGCTTATTTTTCAGTACTAGCCCGCAGTTAGGAAAAAATCCCCAGCCAAGCAATGCTGTGTGCTTGTCGGTTTCCCGTGGCTCCCGTGTTCACGGAGCAGCGAGCAGCCCGCGGCCGTGCGGGTGCTGCCCGCCGAGGCTGGGGCCAGGCGGCCTGGCCAGCGCGCGGCCCGGGGCGGGCACGGCGCTGCAGCCGCCGCTCGCCTCGTTTGAACACGGAACACCCACGTTTTTCCGCCGCTTGCACACAAAGCGACCCCCGGGCGCGGCGGGGCGGGACAACCCCGAGCCCGGGCGCTCTCNGGGGCGGTACACCCCCGAGCCCGGGCGCTCTCCCGGAGGGGCAGGGCAGGGGAGGCCCGGCGGCAGCGCGGTCGCGGCGGGGGCGGCCCCTCCCTCCCTCGTCTCCCCCCGGCCCAGCCCGGCCCTCCCGCGGCACCCACCGTGTCCGAGTCGGTGCTGAGGTGCTGGAAAGCGAGGGCGCCAAACACGAAGCCCGAGAGCAGGGCCGAGGTGCTCTCGCCCTCCATGCC
>VZTE01001190.1:121201-147086 GCA_013397775.1 Eulacestoma nigropectus
CGGCCGCCGGCGGCAGCGCCGCGCCCGGGCCCGGCCCGCCACATCCCGGCCCACAGGGAGCGCGGCCCGGCGGCGGCGGCGGGGCGCGGGATCGCTCCTCAGCTGCAGAATGCGGAATTTGGAAAAATTTTCTCAAAAAAGGATGTTCTCTGATGTTTGATCTTTGTCTGCTTTCAAGCCTAATCAACAAGAAGGAAGATTTAATCCGTGAAACAGTCACAGAATCAATTAGGTTGGAAAAGACCTCTGAGATCATCAAGCCCAACCTGTGTCCAAACACCACCATGTCAACCAGACCATGACATCGAGTACCATGTCCAGTCTTTCCTTAAACACCTTCATGGGCAGTGACTACAGTACCTCCCTGGGCATCTCATTCCAATGTCTAATCACCATTTCTGTGAAGAAATTCTTCCTAGTGTTCAACATAAACCTCCCCCGGTACAGCTTAAGACTACAAGACAGCAGCTAACAAGCAAGCTCTGAGTGATGTCCAGGTGCTAGAAAGACAAATTTCTTGTTGGTAGAATTGCCTTGTTAAGGTTTGGGGCTGGACGTGCTTCAATGGTCTCACCGAGGGGGAGGCTAACAAAGCTTGGGAAGAAGGATGCCCACTGATACTGGATACAAAGAATGCAGAATTTAGGGGCAGCTCAAGGGTTTGTCCCAAGGACAAATGCAGCTATCCTGTCCTCAGCCATTGCTCCCAGTCCCCTGCCTGCAAGCTCTGGGCTGAAGGGCAGGATCTGTGCTGATGGAAGCACCTCATTGAGCTGCACTACGAGCTTTAGTTTGATGCTTTCATCAAAACATCAGGATTTAAACTGAGCTGCCTGGCCTACATCGTCCCGCTGGGAGCGTGGATAGAGCAAGTTGTGCTCCCATCTCTGGAGTGGGAGGATTGTGTTATGCCAGCTTGCAATATGAAAAGGCATGGCACTGGCTGAGCTGCTGTCCATAACAAGGCTGTGCCTTTCAAAACAGGACATGCAGCTGTGAGTATGTCTGGAGGTGCACTGTGCTGTTTGAGATTGTGGGGAGAGTCTTCTGAGTTAATAACCTAATAAAATGTGATAAGGAAGTAATAAAATTATAATGATAATGCTAAACAATGATCTGACAGCAGTAAATTATGCTACTTCTTCCTCAGATATAGACTGAGTTTGCAGAATGCATGCTTTGTATTTTTTGAGTTGTCACATTTTACTTCTTTCAAGTACTTGTAGTAACAATTTTTTTCCCGTTCTAGCAGATGTTCCTGACTTATCAGCCAGAAGAAAGCCCTAGAAAACAATTTCAGGAAGAGAGAGTTAAAAGCGACAACATTCTTTGAAATGTGATCAGAGATGTGGTCTAAAGACTTCAGGAGTTTTACTCCTTTACTTCAGGAGAGCAAACGTTTGTTTTAATCCCTTATTAGGACTATAGGTAAGCACATTCTTAGCCTTAGACATTAATTTCCTGAGCCTTGAAATAGGATGTATGGACCTGTGGTCTTTTAAGAGGTATTGCCATGCCTTTTTTTTTAGGTTGCATATAAAATTAATATTAATAATTATTAATATTTGCAGTTTCTTCTCCCTTAAAATCTGTTGGTGAGATGTAGAAGGAGAATGGTTAGTTCTGGCATATTTACATTTAAATAAAGTTCTTTAAGTATTATTTAAAATGTATGTGAATGATGCCAGTATTAAGAAGGGAAAATTGTTGTGATTCTTAACTGTTGTTACAGTGGAGAGAGGGACCGGGTAAGACTTTTATTTCTCAACACACTCATAAATGATCTAGATCTCTGAATAAGGGGATGGCAAGTCTCTGGATGGTACAGAATGGTGGACAAGGTTGATGGGACAGAGCTAGCGTGCATTCCTTGTAATACAGGCCGTGGGGTATTAAACAAATGGGTAACAAGTACAGCACATCTAAATGGATATATTGCAACAAATGATTCCATTATGGACCATGTTGCTCTGGTAGAGGCAACAAGAACAGATGGATATGACAAGCTTCTCTAGCTGTTTGTGGAGAATTTGTTGAAAATTGACACAAGTGCTGACACCTTTCAGGAACTGCCCTAAAGGACCCTGTGCTGTGCTTGCAGTCACTCCTAAGCCAGAGCTAGGAGAAAATTGTATGCATTTAATCAATGCAATAAGTGTTGGGCACTGACAAATTAATTTATTGCATTCAGTGTCAATGATACACAAACCATATATGGACTTCTATGGACAATATATGAGATATGTATTGACAGCCATGCAATGCCTACACATCTGTGGGTATTTATACATTGCTGAGGCAAACAAATGTAATCAGAACATGTAGTGGATTCTCCTCTTTTGAAATACAAAGACTCAAGCCTGTTGTAAGCTACAGGATACAATAAATAACTTTCTGTAATTGTTGAATTTATCTTGTGTGGAAACAATAATACTTCTGTGGTCAGAGCTAAATGTGTTACAGTCATCCCAATGAGTGATACAGTAGTTAAATATACTTCTTCAGTGTTTTCATAATTTGTCTGTTGATGGCCAAAGATTAAGCATAACTCCTAACTAGCACAATCTTACTGCAGTCAGATACAAACACACACCTCCAACGGCATAGATGAGATTTGTGGAGACCTAAAGAACAGCAGACATAGCCCAGTTAGAATGAGAATGCAGAGGAGCACGTATTTGCACTTCAGTGCATGAAGACAGTGTGGTTTCCATAAATAAATATTGCACCTGACACTGCTTTCCATGCAATAGGTGACCTCTAAGGTTATTCTGGCCTTTTGGAGGATTCTCCACAGGTAAAGCATGAACCTCAGTCTTGATAAATATCAAAACAAAACTACCAGAGATTATTTCACCCTTGAGTAGCAATCAAGAAAGGAATTTGATAAATGTGATTTGAAATGTTGAGAAGACATGAGCAAAACTAAAAAAGGCTTATTGTTGTTGTTGTTATAGCTGGTTAAAGTTTAATTGAAAAAGAGGTGTTCTTAGTAGTTTTCATTCTGAGTACATGCATCAGAAGTACTGGAGTGCAGAATGCTTTGGTCAGTCCTGTTTGAAGACTTTCTTATCCTGCAAAACATAATCCTGGTATCTCTGGATGTTAAGTGATGCTGGGAAATCAGGTTTGCTGTCTGACTCTGTGTCATTGACTTACAAGGCTTTTCTAAATAGATCAGTCTGCTTTGTAGCATGGCAAAACTCACAGAGTAATACCAGGGAGCCCTACAACTGGAGTCAGGAGAATAACTGTAGCAATAGTAACACCTTCCTGTGCCTAATGGCAGTGTTAGGATGTACTTCTGTACACTGGATGCAAGTAGCTTTTGACAATGTTGCTACTCCAAACATGTAAAAATTATACCCTGTATATTTCCTATAAAAAGGATCAAGTGGTAGAAGGCTGACCTTGATTGATAGTCATGGTCATTGTCATTTGCCTCAGGTAGAAATACCTCTTTGTTAACCCTTAGGGAGTGTGTTAGTTCAGCGTATCAAGCACCACCTGGCTGAAGCTGATGCGTCAGTGCTGCTCTGGCGCAGTACCTGCTGCAGACATGTGATGTTCGAGCAGTCTGATAAGAAAGGCGTTACAAGAAGGGCAGGCTGCAGACTCTCCCCTGCCATCCCCTTGGAGTCACTGGAATGGTTAATATTGGACAAGAAGGAAGCATACCTGGAAAGAGTGGTTCCCAAAATTTCTGTGACTGTGGGATTCCTTTTTTTGAAGACCATGTCAAGTATTATTTCCAGGCTGTGTTCCCTCTGTGTATCAGAGGGAAGGCAAAACCATAGTGGTACTTCTTGAAAGCTCTCACATCCTGCTGCAGTTTTTTATCTTTTCACAGTGTATATGAACCTGCTTGAAAGCTGACTGCTGTATAACCACTGTTGTGCAGGAAAGGGCTCTTCATACCTGGTTTAACCCTTCCATGTGAGGCACTACAGATAGACACAGGTCAGTGCTGTGTTTGCTTCTTCTTGCACTGAAAAAATAAATGGGTCGTAATTCCGGTTCCCTCCGACAATTGGCAGTTAGGCAATAGGCAATGTTTTGCAATATGAAATTAGTAGAATGACCTCAAGGGATCTAGAGCCTAGAGTAGGCAGCTGACACCCATTCCATCTCCTTTTATTTCCCTAGGAGACCAGGAATTGTTTCAAGTGAATTTCTTATGCTTGTGGGTGTCAATTTGAGATTCGTTAAATTAAAGGGAGCTTTGGTCTTGGATTCCTCCTGTGTCACCAGCATCCCTTTCTTCTAAGTTGGATTCGATTCTTCCAAATGGACAGAAAGTTTTACACATTGTCTGTGCGAAGTAGCCCTGACGTATGGGGTACTTCATCATAAAGAAGTACTTGCGGTTATTTGGTATAAATTCATCAGCTACTATGTACTGGACCTTACAAATGAGTGCTACATTCTGTTGCCGGATGTTTATTTGAATTATTTGCAATACCTTCACACTTCTGGATAAAGTCTCTTTCTCACAGCTTCAAAACAGACGTGATTGCAGCAGGCTGGCTGTGGATAAGAGGGACAAAAAGGGCAGAAGAATAGCATGCAGAAGCTCTGTTTAGTCAGTGTATGGCAGAACTAATTCTGAAAGAAATTATTGTGCTGAGGAGATTTGTGTAGCATCATCACTAACTGTAGTTATTCAGCTTAGTGTTGGATGCATATCTATTCACATTGGAATTTGACCATCATGACATTTCATGGCTCTTTTGAAAAAATAATAGGAAGACAAAAATCGATTATTGTTATGGAGGTGCAAAAAGATATGCCAAATTTCTGACCAAAAAATAGGAAGCTGTGTTATGATTTGCCTGGAGAAATAAAGAATTTCTTTTCTTCTTTATATCATGAGCAAGTTCATTCATTCAGGGCAGAGATAAAATTCAAATCCATATTCACTTCTATAGCAGTCTCAAGTGCTTTGGAGTTAAGACGTACAGTGCTTAGACCACCATGTCTCAGTTGTTTTTATGCTTATGATCTCAAGAGCAGAAAGATGCTCTAGAAGCTTTGGCAGCCTTTTTTGTCAGAAATTTAACAAGATTGAACTCCTTGGTCATGATTGGACAAGTTCCAGTACTCAAGTTCATTCCTTAGTGGGTTTTAGGACAATTTTGCATTGAATTAGAATTTTTTTTCATACTGTTAATAGGTAGACATGCAGAATCTCCTAGATTTTGGTGTCATTCCCAATTTGTGTGGTTTAGGTGCAGGTTGTTTGTTTGTGTGTTTGGTTGTTTGTTTTTCTCTCCAAACCATGTGACATTAAAGGTAACAGAATAGTAAGAACACTGAAATGTTTTTCGTTATTTCAGGAGGATAAAGCAAAGAATAAATGTAAGAATAGCCTTGGCCATATGGATCTTGTAGTACCTTTGGGCTGGATAGTTTGACCACCTCAGTAGAGAGGCTACTAGCAACTCTTCAATTCTTTCTTTGTATGGTTTCACAAGGATAAAAAACAATTCTTCCTTATCCAGGAGAGGAAACATCTTCTTCCCATCCAGGCTAAGGAAGTCTCTCTTTCCCTCTATGCTTTTAAGAAATTATCTGTCTTGTGTACGCCTAAACTTACTGCTAAGGCATCCCACCAAGCAAGTCACCACATCTTCCTGTTCCTTGCAATACTTCATTTTGCCCACCTTTCCTGCCTCCAATCGGGTCCCAGAAATTACCTCCACCCTCCCGCCCACGAGGTTTTTAACACCCAGACGACGACGTGCATACCAATCCCCTGTGCAGAGGCTGATGGCAGCTATTTAGAGGTGCTGCCAGGTGGATCAACGCCCTCTCCTCCTGCTCTCCACCACAGGCCACGCTAGGGAATGTGTGTTAGCGTGAGGGAGAGACCAGAAATGAGAATAAGGAATGGTAGCTAAAGAGAAATGGGTGAGCAAAGCTGTTTTACAATGGAGCATTGTTCCTACAGAAGCCTTTTGGTGAGGCAGGTGAGAAATATTGGTTAATGGTGTACCTGGCAACAGCAGGGTGATCAGAGTGAGGGGCTTGAGGTTGCCACTGAGAGAAAGAGCATTGGGAAGGCAGAAACAATTAAAAAACAAAACAGTGGGGTTTTGTAGAGGATACAGAAGGCTTGGAAGGA
The DNA here is from genome assembly GCA_013397775.1 of Eulacestoma nigropectus. Lineage (NCBI taxonomy): Eukaryota > Metazoa > Chordata > Aves > Passeriformes > Eulacestoma > Eulacestoma nigropectus. The sequence continues at coordinate 127,326 of VZTE01001190.1, forward strand.
GGTCAGCAGGGGGAGAGAAGGTAAAGAAGCTAAGTAATGCAAAGATGTGAAAGAAAAGTTATATTGCCGGAAAAGATTGCAGTGTAATTTGAAGGACCTGAGGGATGTTATGCAGCAGCAAATCTGAAGGTACAGAAGCTACTCAACTCACTATGTGGCACAAGAAGCGTGCCATGGATTCACATGGGCTTGTGAGTGTCAGGAGCCTGTGTGCTGCTGCCTGGGTGCGTGGTGTAAATTAGAGGTGGTGCAGCCCCCTCTGACAGCTCTGCTTCTCTTACTGCCTGGACAGTGTTGGGTGCACCTTTTAAAGAGGATCTTTGAGGCTGCTTCCATGTCTAAGGAATCCAACTGCTCCACAACACAAACCAAGAAATGGTACTTGGGGATGGGAATATTTTAAAAGGACAGCCCCAGTTTCAGACAAACACACCAATGTAAGTATTGGCAAAGGGAAGATCTTCTGTGGACTGGCATGTCACTGTCTTACAAGTTGTGCCCTAAATGCTCATTCCACCAAGGCTGGTTAATTTGTTCTGTGGGAAGGTTGTAAACGAGCAGCTGGTAGGCTCCCCTGAGGTTCTAGAGATGGAGTCACTCACCTTTGTATCTTCTGTGATGCACACAAGAAAGCAGGAGAGGGATGGCTGCAAGGGGCTGAGCTGTGTCTTTTCTAAAAAATACTGGATTAAATTGTTGAAATTTGATAGGCTAGAAGGAGAAACAGGATTATCTATTGCATTTCAATTCTGTAGTTGAACAGGTGCAAAGATAGATGGCTTGTTACTTCACCACACTGTGTTTTGTAACCCTCTAATACAGGCTTTTTGGCTAATTTCTGATAGAGCAGTGGAGGGAGCAGGTTTATTGTCTTGTCAATCCTTGCCTGCTGAGACTTGCATCTTCATTTGACATGTATTATTAAAAAATAAAATAAAATAGAAAAAACCTGACTCGTACCTCAAGCTTGAGTTTCATTCATTTGAATACCAAAACAAGGCAGTTATCTGACCATGAAATAGAAAATCTGACTGAATAAGTCACAGAAACGTCAGCTGGAGAAATGCTGCATGTGTATTAATAAGATTTAGAAGAGAACATTTTTGGCAGTCTGAAAAACACGCCCACCTAGTTCTGTATTGTAATTTATTGGCAGGACACCTTGTGACAACTAGTTGTCACATTGACAAGGTTCCTTATTGGAAGCATCTAATTATCTAACATATATTCTTACTTATCATTTTTTTTTCTTTCTTCTCCCCTGGTGATTAAATGCTTATCAATTACAAGGAAGTGGGTGGAGTTAGGGCGGGACAAAGGGTAGAAATTACCTTATCATTGAAAGTATCAGTAGTGTCAGTCTTCAGTGAGCAACAGCCTTTACTCCTAGAGACAGCTTGGGCTCTTAGAATGTGTAATTTTTATTTGCCTCTGTCTCTAGAAGCTTGCTAGATTCTCCACTACAGATGAGCATATATTCTCAGACAGGCAGCTGGTTGGCATTTTGGAGGAGCAAACATGGAAGAAAATAGAGAAGGCCATGGCCTTGCAGAAGGCAAGATTTTATCTATCTGGATGATTTTGTTTGTGGCATTAGTTTTGTTGCCTTCGATGTTTCGAGTGTCACTGGGGATTTCTCATTTCTATGTGAAAATTGTAATTAAAACGTTAGAGGTAAGTTGAGAAGTGGGTTCAAAAGGTATGTGTTTGCTACAGGACATGTTTAATAAAAAAAATAAAAATCTGTGCATTTGATAGAAATGCCATAAAAGTAAGCAGAAAAAAAAATGCATTAACTTGGGTGTATTGTTTGCAGCTTTACTTTTTGTGATAATCTTTTGAGGGGTATCTTTAATGATATCTAGTTATGTGCTGGCTTATAATTTGCTGCTGGTTTGAAGTTTTTTGGGGTTACAGTAGAGATTCCATGATATTTTCTTCTAGTTCATGCTGCTTAGAATGCTTCATGCAAGTAGAATACTCATGATAAGTCAAGTATAAAGAAAAAGATCTGTTAGTTTATGGGAGCTGGTAAGTAATAAAACTGTGTATTTTAGATGGTCATAAGTTTCAGTGGTTTATTTGGGTTGCTTTAATTACATGGGATTAATATTCCAGGTAAGAACACTGATTCTGTGTGTTTGCTTCATCCAGTTAAAAATCTGGGTGATCCAACAGTTACAAGTTCTGCTGTACAAGACTTAAAGGAATCTGTGTGCAACCTTCTAAAAGTGTAATTTTTCTAGAGATAAACAGATCATAGCTAAGATCCTGATCCTGCTTCTATCAGTAAAAGGTTTTTGAGGCTTTTTATAAGACAGAATCCCATTTAGTTTTTCAAGTTTGACTTTTGATATCCATCATTAGCCAGGAGTGAGTGCTGCGAATTCATCATATTGAACAGTGAAGCATTTCCATTTTCCAGTAGATTAACTTTAAGCAGGCATAAACCTGCTTTCTGTGAATATACTTTCTACCTGTGGGAGAAAACATTGTACTATTATTGTTGCTATTATTATTATGCTGTTGGAGTTATCTGTTTTGCAGTAGAACGTGTCTGTAACAGTGTGATGCAGTTAATATCATGACCATCTTACCTTGCCAATTCTGTCTTTTATTCTTCTTATAATTCTCTTTTGTTGTTGTTGTTTGGGGTTTGTTTGTCTGTGGGTTTGGGGGAGGTTGTTTGTTTGTTTTGCTCTTAATATCGATTAAGAGCTCTTGGGCAGTATCTGTCTTCAGCTGTATGAACGTCATTTAGCATAGTGCACGTGACTGCAAAAATTAGGGATTACTTATTTTTTTCAGATACTGATGTCAGTGGGCAATGACTGCCTGTGGTGGCTGTATGCAATATTGGCCTTTATATGTGAAACATTTTTTAATCAGCTAGTGGTATGCTAATTAAATTCTTATTGGTACCCTAATTAAGAGCTACTCTCATATCTCATATCAAACCTGTCTTTGGATGGCTTTGCTGCTGCAGTTGGTGGGCATCAAAATAATTTCTGTATTTTTTTTTTTCCCTGTCCATTTCCCAACTTCAAGAGACATTTGACCCACTCAGTGTGTGTTTTATGTAGGAAGGCACTTCTCTTTCATAAAGCACATTAAGTGTTTTTCTGCCACAGTTTTTGTAACAGATTATAAGCATGATAATTCTGTGCTCACAATGTGGAGGATCAATGTATTGAAAAATAGATAAGTTAATTGTCATGTGATCAGCCTTTTGTGTCTAGTTCCCTGTTGCCACAGTAGCTAATAACAGGAAGAGCACAGCTCCGTGCACTGATGTTTAGGCTGGCTCGTTTTGGGTTTTTTTGTTCAAAGTTGTTCCCTAATTGTCCTGTGGGCAAAAAAGGAGTTTCTTCTGTTTTCATCTTAAAATTAATTCCAACAGTTTTCTTTGAAGTATTGTCAAACGCTTCTCATTGTGCCACAAGAGTAACTAAGAGCTATCTTGGTGGGAAATGGGAGGGAGAAAGGATGGAGGGAATGTTAGGTTCCCTTTACTTGTGTTGTGGCCTGCTGGTCTCTTTGGAAGAATGGGTAGGACTGGGAGATGCTGAGTTAAAGCTTGTGCATGGAAGTGCTGAGCCTGTTCTTGAAGTCCTGGGCCTCATCCACCAGAGTACAGCCAAAATTTCAGCCTGGGATGAGTCAGCTTTAAAGCAGGCTTGTTTGAGGTATGAACAATCTGATATTGAAAGCCTAGAAAAGTGTTGACTGGTTTCTAGCTGTGCTGTTGTTTTCCTGTGATATTGCTAATGGGATAATGCAGGGAGACCGTCCATGGTTCCTGTTGTCATCTGGAATGGTGAAACACGATGCCTTCCTGGGTAGCTGAGCTGGAAATGCTGAAGATGCTTAGTCATGTATTAACATACTACTGACTATATAGAAGTGCCAAACAACTGGGTGATGCTTCAGCAAAAATCCAACCTTGAGCACTATGACTGGTCTCTCCATTGTGTTGCATTTGATTTAGTCTGTTATGTAGACCAGCAAAATTAATAGAAAACTTCTCACCCGAGAACATTTTGTTTCTTACAGCTGAGCAAAGAGAAAACTTGTTTTATTTTCCTCCATGTTTGGCAACTTGAGAAAAATAGAAGAGTAGAGACTGAAATCAAGGACTTCAAAGTAAAAAAATATTTTTCAGAGTTGTGTTTTCAAAGAAAGCCCATCTGTAGACCTCACTGAATTTGCTGGGAGCAAAAAAGGTGTTTTAGATTAAAACTCAAGTTTTCAGATCAATTACTAAGCCATGAGTAATGGTGGCATATGATGAGATAAGTCACTTTGATTTTTTGACTTCACTGAAGTGTTTTAGTACTGTGAATGGTGATTGGAACAAGTGGGAAAGATGTAATCACGTATGGAAATAATTTTTACCCTCTGCTGCTTTTCTGTCAAGGAATCTAGATACTTGTTATTTTAGAAAGAAAATAAATCATTTTATAAAAGTAAGATTCAAAGTTTGAAAATTTGGGGTGACTGGTTTTTTTGCAGGTGCTTTTTGTGATTGGTTTTTTGTTTGTTTTTTTTGGGGAGGTTTTGAGGGCATATGGATAATATAATAGCAAAAGATCTCCAATACAGTAATTTCTCAATTGCATATCTGTTAGCCCATAATTATTATTATTACCCTTAATTGACCCTTCAAACATTTCTGGAAATTTCAGGAAATTTCTGGTAAAGGTGAATGTGGTTTGGGTTTTGTTAGGGTTGTTCTTTCATATATGCTTGTAAACTTTTATTTGTAAATAATGTCTTTTCTCTGAGCTTTGTCCGCACTGGGGTTAGTTGGTGATGAGAATAGTAGCAAAGCTGTGCTTGGGATGTTAGTCCTGCTGTTGCAAAAGAAAATGCAATTGCTAGGAGGAAATCTACACCATGCTCTCACAGCCCTGTAAACAGTCAAAGAAACATGTTAAACAGCTGCAGCTCTATTTGCCAAGAAATATTCTGGAGTTTTACAAGATCTGAACTTCTGTATGAAATTGGAGCATTGTTGCTTCTTGAGAAGAAGAAATTAGCCAGCTAAAAATTGTGAGTAGTTTTTGAATTGAGAGCTCACTTGTACATGGAGGTAGCTCGTATGCTGTTAACGCCTACTGGAGTATGGCAGATGTTGCAGACACTTCAGCTGGTGAAAATTTGCACTGCTGTGCTTTTAAATACATGGTTATCCTTAGCTGGCCTCTCCATCAAAACCCAAACAAAGTATACCTGTGCTTTTATCCCAAACAAACCTTTCTCAACCAATGGGTTAAACCCAATCCACATTGTATTTCATGTCCTGTCCTGCGAAAACAGTAATTAATATAATGAAGTATTGGGCACCCTCATTTTGTTTAGAATGTAATTACAGGAAGCTCAAACAAATGGATTGTTGGAGTTCAGCTGTCAAGTCCTCAGTATTCCAGCTGGGATCAACTGTTGACTGACTGGACCCCTTGTGTCCTCATCACATCAGAAACGGGAGGGAGGAAAGCACAACACTTGAGTTCTCATTCAGTCAGCAAATGTAGGAATGGAGTTGCTACATTTAATACCTAAATTCTGTGTTAGTTGCAACATCTGTGGGTTTTTTTGTGAGGTATTTAAAACATCCTTTCATAACTGTTTTGCAACAAAGACCAGCATGACAGCTCTGTCTCAATACTGTGCAACACAAAGGCGATCACGAAGCCTTATTTCATTTTTGAAAACAAATTATACATACAGATGCTACCGAATGCAGAACAACACAATAGCCACTCCAGAGTTAATTAGTCCCCAGTTTGACCCAGACAGATGGCTTTGACAGGTGTCAATTCAATGGCTTGACTGAAAGCCTAAGACCTGGGTTCAGCTGTATTCCCTCCTCACTGCTTGTGCTTCAGCCTCCTGTGCCAAGCCACACGTTAGAAGAATTTCATGTCCCACATTGGTTTGTGGAAATACATTGCCTTTTCCTTGCTCACACACTCTGCCCAAAGCTTTCCCATGGTAAACCTCAGTTCTTGTAGTAGAAGAGAAAATGGATAGCTGTTCCTTTAGCACCTGTTCTGTGGCAGTCCAGACTTTGTAGATGTCTGTCTTAACCTATCTCAGGCAGCTCTTTTCCAAGCTAATGAGCCCTGTGTAACTCTTCAGACTTTGAAAACTCTTCCTCATCTTCCTTGGCCACTGTCTTTGTGGCTTTGACTATTTAGTTACAGTCTGCCACTTTTGCCTCACTCTTTCTCTGTGCTAGGAGGCAAGATTTTATAATTTACTAGTAAGCTTTATAAATTTTTGTTGGTTTTGACTTGTTTTTGCTCATTTAGATTAGCTAACGTGTATTTTTGGAGTCAGTTTGGTTCATGATTATCACCCTTTTTCTATCTGGGAATCAAAAGCCAGCCTCCTTGGAGCTATTGCAAATCCTTCAGGACAGTATGAGCAAGCTCATTTTGGCAGTGCTGGCCAGGTGACAGGTGCTTTTTTATGTAGGAGGACAACGATAGGCAAGATAAGGGTGGTAGACAGGAGACAGGAAAGCAGAGAGTAAGGCAGAAGGCTTTATTTGTCAGTCTAAATAATTTTTATGTTTTTTTCCTCCATCATGCCATGCAACTATCCTAAAGGGATCCTAAGGGAAGGGATGAGGACCAGCAGTATTTTGTAAAGAGGTTAAATTTGCCACGTCTGCCTTTACTCTCTTTTGCAACATTCCTGTACCTGTTCTGTATGTTCTTTCATTTCTCAGTGTGTGGGCTGCTGTTTTCATGACATCCCCTGGCTCCACAATTCTGAATGACTCTCCATGTGTTGCAAAAGATTGAGAGAGATGATGTACCTGTTGACCTTTTCAAGAGAATAATTGGGAAGTATAGACAAGATGAAGGTCTGTGGTGTAGGTTTTTAAATTTCTTTTTTGGGGGGGTTGTTTGCTTTATGATGTTATCAAAGATGGTTTGCATGGAGTTTAAAATACCACATCAAAGCCCATTCTGCTTTCACTTTTTTCTTTTCTTTTATGATGGCTGGTAAAAAAAAAAAAGGTCGGCTAAGGGTAACTAAAATATCCTAATTATGTCATGGCAAAGTGTCCATTTTGTTACTGAATTAACTTTAATAGCTACAGAAAGAGCTGGTAGAGAGCATGCAAAACTTAAAGGTGGCAAAAAGCTGGTTGGTGTTTGCACATGAGACATACTGTAATGCAGTGAAGACTATTTGAGATCAGCTTTGTGGTTGCTTGTGTGGCTGCACGTCAGTTAGAGGGAAATACACTGTTTAGCAGGAGTTTATATGAAGCAGATGTATTATCCTTATCTGTTGTAGATGAGAACCCTTAATAGCAGGTGAAGGCATAAACTGAGTGGGTCACTGGGCCTTTAACGATGAGCAGAGCCTATGCTCAAGTGTCCTGTGCCCTTTTTTGGGGCAGGGACCTTGACATAGATACAGGCATATTTAGTACTTATGAGAGCTACTATTTATATGTCTATGTATGTATGATGAAAACATTCAAAACTAGGAAAAGTTCAAAAATTAGGCATATTTTTATATTTGATTTTGCTAATGGAGAGTTTTATGATGCTCTACACAAGGAGGAGAAACTTGGTTTAGCTCAAAAAGGCGAATACAGGGAAGGGTGAAAGCTCATTATCAAAGCTGCTACCTTCTGAAATACTATCGATACAAAATGTTGCCACCTCTGTTTTCTGTCAACAGAGACCACTTGAATGCCCTCAAAATGAGATAATCTCTTTTATTCTTTAAAATCCATTTTTAGATCTATTTTTCTGGCACATCTCTAATGTCAGTGATATTATTTGGCATAATCCTATTGCCTGAAGCTAACTGGAGAAGAGAGAGTTTTTGACACACTGGATCTCTTAGAGTCTCATAGGTAGCTCAGTAACTTGGGCCCGCAGAAAAAAACAACTGCCTGTGTCCTGAAAAGAAGTTTGAGCCAAACAATTTTTCCTGGAAATGGCAAAAGGTAGTCTATGTAACAAATGAAACAAGAGACATGCAGGACAGCCTTCAGGCTGAATTTGAAAAATGAAAATCTTAGACCTGGCAGGGGTAAAAGAGGCTCAGACAATTCACCTGAGGTAATTACAGAACGTCTGTAAATGATGAAATGAAAACCATCAACATCTACTTTTCTTGTTTTGAGAACAGTGGGCCACCCTGCAGATTGAGGAGGGAGTAAAAAAGCAGAAGGCGCTGGCACTTGAAAATTTAATCTCCACTGGTAAGATCTTGGAATGAAGGGGACATAGCACTATTTATCTTGTAAAAAGGCAACTATTTAACAATCTTACTTAGAAAGGAGTTTGATGGGCAAATATCTGTTGAAGTTACAAACCTACAAAAGCATGTTATAAACAGGAGAATCTCTGAATGATTGAGTCTTGTGAATAAAAGGAGTTTGACACTAGTGTGGGTATAGAAAGACATTGCTGATAAGCATTTGGGAAGCTGTCCCTGTTTTCCTAAGTATTTTGTGCTTTCTGGCTCCATCAGTTCTCTCATTACAGGATTGGGATGAATGAGTGTTCTTTGTGCTTGAGATGGCTCTGCATGGTTATCTTTTGCTTCTTGTAACATGCGAAAAATCCAGGATCTCTCAAGTAAAAGAGCTACAGCATCCCATGGATCACAGTTATAATCTGTACTCTTCTCTAGGCATGAGGATAAAATCTAAATAATTTTTTTCCCCAACTATTTTTCCTTTCTTTGACCACAGGGGAGGGGGTTAAGTTCTCATAGTAATCCTTTTACTTGCAGTGCCATTTTTAGTCAGTAGTCATGTAGGCTGCTTGGTTTGTCAGCTAATAATTTTCTGGTCTTATGATTTCCTGGATGTTGAAGGTTTTACTGAAGTGCAGCTGGAGGAAAGTTTTTTGATTCTGATGAGGGGGAAGTAGGTTGATCGAGATAATTTAAGTGTATTTTTATAATGCATATTTAATGTCATCCAATACACCCCCTCAAAAAAAAAAAAAAAAGGGCGGGGGGCAAACAAAAAAGCCAAGCATTAGCTGGTATGAATCAAGAGAATTTTAGTCCTTGTAACTAGCCAGATAAGAACCTGGTCTCAGAATGACCTCAGCAAACATCTGAGACTTGCTGTGTGGCTGTCCTGTGGGGTGTATTTTTACATATAGCAGAGCATGAATGTGCTGTCATTATTCCTGCACAATGTGTCTGTGTAGTGCTGTGTATGTCTGGGGGGAAATCTAGTCACTTTCAAGTTTCTTGGTAGTGAAGTGACTCTTAAAGAAGAAGGGATGGGGAAAATAGAAGTTTCAAGAAAAAAAAATGCCAGAGAAAGGTGTTTATTTACAGCTGGGAAACAATAAAACTAATCAACAGCAGCCAGAACAGCAATCATATAAACACTGCCTGAATTTGAGTCAAGACTCCAGGAGGGATCTGGTATCCTGGCAGTGTATTGGTGACATTTCTAGGTGTGAGTACATGTGTTGTTTGGTAGATGACAATGAAGTAGGTGTTGTGCTCAAGGTTTTATTTGCAGCTTGATCTGAATCCTTTTCTCCTTCCTCAGCAATTTAGGGGGGTTATATGGCGTAGGATTAGAGAAATGACTTGTGGAATGAACCGTCAGTACATAAATTAAGCACAGCAATGCCATTAGGATGCTTGAGTAGGAGGAGAGCTACATCTAAAAAGCACATGTATTTTGCTCTCTTTGGAATCCATATTGTTCATTTCACCATGTGGAAGGAAGGCTCATTTCCTCATGCAGGGATCATCCAGAGAGATGAGACCCCCATGGAAGAGGAGGTTGCTGGCTGGTGCCGAGGATGTTTCAGCCTTGCTGATGTCATGTACTTCTCCAAGAAGGGCTGTGAGGCAGTTGCGGAAGATGAAGTCACTCGACGCTTCTCCTCCGAGGAGCTGCTGTCCTGGAATCTCCTCAGCAGAACCAATGCCAGCCTGCACCATGCCAGCTGGAAACTGGCTGCTGTGTGGGTAACTGGCATCCTGTTTCGGTATTGCCTCCTGCTGCCTTTCCGGTGAGCCAGACAGAGTTGGTTGGGATCATTCTTCATGGTACTTTTTACAGAAGTTGTGAAATAATATGCTATTGGCTAGTGCAGGAAGGAGAATTTGGCATGACCTTTCCAAGAAGCCATCTAAACTCAAATATCCCTTAAAAAAAACGTAAATTTCTCGTGTTCCATATGTTTTATTAGTAATTAATTTGTTTTTAAAATCCAGAAAAGCTGGATTAAGTGGTTTGTGTGCTAGTTAGCTAGTGGTTTGTTGCTAGTTAGATGCTATTAATGCTGGAAGGAAGAACTGTGAAGTAGATCAAAGGGCCATATAAAAATACCTTCTTGCTTACTCCTCCAGTTTTGCTTCTTGGAGTTTAATTAAGATTATTTTACTTTGTAGCATCTGCTTGTCTGTTTTCAGCATCCTGTTGCTGGTGTTGGCCACTACAGTAGTGGGACAGTTTCCAAATGGCAGGTAGGTGTTTGTTGAGGGCTCTTTCAATTTCTTCTATATTTCTTTAAGCATTTGAAGTAGTAGTTGGAACATTCTGCTTGAGTCCAGAGGATTGCTGTGGACTATCATGGGGTGACTTTTTCCCTCCTGTAAACTTATAGAGTGCTGTGAGAGAGAGTTATGGCAATGGCATCTGAAAGCAGACATGCAGTGTGAGCCTTAGTATGGTCTTTGTAGTAACAGCAATTAGGGATAATTCAGAGAGTTTACATTGCATTGTCCTATGTATGACTCCACAGAACTGAAAATGTCTCTATGGCTTCATTTCTTTTAGAGTTAAAGGTTGGCTGAGCAACCAGGTCCAGATGGTATGTGCCACCTTAGGTGTCCGATGTCTGAGTGGCCTTGTTCATTTCCACAACAGGTAAGTGGTGCCACCCTGCCCTTATTAGTCTGGAATTTGTTTCTTGCAGTATTTAACGTCTCAAGTTTTGGAGCAGGGTTCTTGTTCCATTACTGCCTGGATACTTGGTGATGGTACAATTTGATCCAAAAAAGCTGTTTGGATCATCCAGACTCAGTCAGGATGTTCACGTACTCTACTGTGTTTCCTGTTGTGTATTGGCAGGGTGTGTGTAGGTGACGTAGTACTGCCTTCGGACGCTTAGATATTTTTCACTGTTTGCCACCTGATGGAGCCTGAAATCTGAAGAATAAGCATTAACTAATTAGTTTTATGGTTGTCATTGCAGGGAAAACAAACCACAGAAAGGAGGCATCTGTGTAGCCAACCACACATCTCCATTGGACGTCCTAATCCTGGCCAGTGATGGATGCTATTCCTTGGTATGAACAAGACAGTTGGTAAATATCCGTAATGTTGAGATGTCCACAGATGTAGTGTTGGGTAAGAGGATAAACTTCCTGGTAGAAAGATTGGGATTTGACAGCATTCAAACTCATATTCTGGACTGCAAAAAACCAGATGTGTGTGCACAATTATGAAATTATACAAATTATACAAAACATTATACAAATTATACAAAACAATTATACAAAATTGGTATAATTTGTCAATAAGCTTAGAAACGGTTGCATCTGTGTTTAGAATTTAATCATTTAAGTATGTGTGTGTTTGTTTGCTTTGTAACAAGTTTCTTTTGGGCTTACAGGTTGGCCAGGTACATGGAGGGCTTATGGGACTTATTCTAAAATCCTGCATGCAAACCTCTCAGCATGTCTTGTTTGAACGCTCGGAAATGAAAGACCGTCACCTGGTGAGGAAAAAGTAAGGTAGTGAGGTGTTTGCTTCATTGTCTGGTCAGGTCTGGTAATTTGTCATCAGTGTTGTCATTTTTTGTCGTCAGTTGTTCTTTTGGGGGTTTTTTTTGTGTTTTTTGTGATATCTGATATTTTGGTTTTGTTCTTTAATGCAGGCTGGAGAGAAGCTCCATGCTCTTGAGTTGTAGGAAAGGCAATTGTCCTGGAAAATGACAGGTTTTGGTATCAGTAATCTGCTTAGTGGTGATACCTGTGGTTTTAAGTGATGCAGCAAATGTAGTAAGACAGTAACCTGTCACTTAACTAAATGTGGAGAATCATTAGATACACATAAAACTGATGTTGTGAACCTAGAAGGCATGAAAAGAAGAAATTTGGATTATATTTCAGTCTAAAAAAAAGTTTGACTGCATTCATAGTTGGAATCTGGGAAGTTATTTTCACATGCTTCAAGAACCACCATTCTTTGGTTAAAATGGTAAAATGAAACTTCATACAGCTTTGTAGAAAATCTGCTTTTTTAATTACCAAGAGATATTGAGATAAAGGCCTGAAACCATCACATATTCCAGCTGAGGCAACTGCCTGGCAAAGGGCAATTGAGCAAGGGCTTTTCTTGTCCTATGTGAGAGGTAATGGATGTTTCGATTCTTGGACAAATATAAATATGAAGTATACACTGAAATTTTGTTTTCTCTCCACAGAATTAGAGAACACATTGCAGATAAGGCCAAGTTACCCATTTTAATTTTCCCAGAAGGTAGGAAACAACTGTACTGATTTTATTGCTTTTCTCACTTCTTGCCATTGAGTACAGTTTATTATATCCAGTCTTTACAAGTGAGGTGTTTGTTTTTAGTTTGTAGAATTAATTAGCTCTTGTGAGATATTAAAAGTCAGGTTCTAGTATTTTACAACAGTTTTATGACAGTTTATTTGCTTTAGCATATAACATAATGAAGGCATACAAGGCTCTGGGATTATGTTCCAAAACTAAAGCTTACTTTCTCCTTTAGCAACTAAGTCTCCTTAAGGCAGTTTAGGATTCATTTCCTGATGCTTTTCTCAGAGTGGATTAAGCCCTTCATCTGTTTTAATTCTGACCAGGTACCTGCATTAACAACACATCGGTAATGATGTTTAAGAAGGGAAGCTTTGAGGTAGGAGGAACCATCCATCCAGTAGCAATCAAGGTACTGTAACTGCAGTTTTCCAAACATGGAAGGATTGTTTGCAAAAGCTTCTCATGTCAGAGAAGTTGTTCATGTGTAAGCCTTGAAAAAGGATATGTTTGGTGTGAATAAAGTACTGAATAAGCCCTGAGACACAGAAACTTTTTGTGGTTTTAAGCAGTATGGAAAACATGTCATTTCTGTCCTAGGCTCCTGGCTCTTGTGTGCTGTGAGGATAAAGGCAGTTTTCTTGGCACTTCCAAGTCTTTCTGAGTAGCTTTAGCTAGGTCATTTCTAGATCTGGAAATGTTAGTTACTTTTTCTGGAACTATAATGTTGCCTGGTCTTACGGAAGTTGTTAAAACTGGTTTGAGCATTTTCAAGGAAACCTTTGTAGTCAGCATATCTGCAGATGACAAGTTTTTACATTTTGAATATATCTTTTGCTATAGTTGTATTACAACAGGCCTGTCGCTGTTTGGGGTCCTGCATTGCTTGTAAAAGTTAACTGTTAGAAACTTGTAATAAACGTTGGAGCTTTACTCTGAATTTACTTTCAGGAGGTATGATTAGATTTGGCCCTTAATTAATAAGTGGAATTGTGACTTTGTGGCTGAAAAAAAAAGCAACTTACGTGATTTAAACCAAGGCAGCTTATTTTTCTTGTCTTCCAGTATGACCCCCGCTTTGGAGATGCCTTCTGGAACAGCACAAAGCATTCCATTATGACCTATGCTTTTAATGCGTTGACCAGCTGGGCTATTGTCTGCAATGTGTGGTACCTGCCACCGATGGTCAAAGAGGTTCTTATGCTTTTGTATGTTTTGAAAGTGCTTGTGAAATGTCTGGAAGGATGTCTGTGTTACTGCACAAGTGTTTGTGAATCTTCGTTGATAACTTAATGGACAAAGAAAAGGAAGCAACACTGTAGTCTTAATTTTAAGTGAGCATGGATTTATGTGGGATGCATCCCCTGCTCTGTCCAGGCCTGGGACCTCAGGCTGTGTGTTGCTTGAGATTGCCCCAGAAACCAGAGAACCTCTCATTTAGTTCTTTCTGGCACCAAACAGTGGCAAACCAGGATCAGCTGGAACTGCCCTGCAGGTCACATTTGGCTTGTGGGTATGGCATAAACCCCAGTGCCTGCTGTCTGACAAAACCTGTCTCTTTAGGTGAGGCACAGAGAAAATGTCTGTGTTGTAAAGCAGTTAATTCATATGTTTTTTTCAGGAAGAAGAAGATGCTGTTCACTTTGCTGACAGAGTCAAGGCTGTCATCGCTGCTCGGGCAGGAATGTCTGTGCTTCCTTGGTAAGAAGCAACACCTCTGGAATTGGGTTTAAAGCACATTTAGGTGTTCTATATTCTGAAACATTAGCATGGAATCCTTTAAAACTTGCTTTGTTTGCACTGTAGTCCATCACCCTTACTGACTCTGATTCAGAAAATACTACTTTATTACTTGAACAATTCCATTCGAATAATTAGAATAATATAGTAGATAGAGAGAAGCAGAGCTGTCAGGTGGATCTAGACAGCAGGCGGTATTAGGTGAAATTTAATTACTTGCCTGTTAAATGCTGGGTTAAAAGAAGGGCATTGTTGTGTGGTAAGTCTTGGCAGTATAAATCACTTAGCATTGTCTTACAAAAGTCAACACTAAGAGTGGAAACTGCTTTGACTACACAGTCTAAATATAGTAATGTTTTTTCGGCCTTGACCCTGAAGTGAGTTTAAGGCTGTTTCTTTTCTGTATCTTTCAGGGATGGAGGACTGAAAAGGAAAAAGGTCAAAGAGTCTTTCAAGGAAGAGCAACAGAAAAAATATTGCCAGATAGTAATAGAAAATGGATCTGTGGGAAACGGAAATGTTTGTTAAATGCTATTTATTTTATCTCATTTTTCCATGACTTATCTCTACCAGAAAATAGACTGGTTTTATATTAAACCCAACATGTTTTCCTTCTGTCTGTGTAAGATATTTTGCATGTGACCCAGCAGGGAAACCATAAAGAGATATCCTTATTTAAAGCAAAATACTATAATTTTATAAATGGGAAAACATAAAATATGCTAATAAAATTCTCCCTGAGGCTGAGAAGAATCTACAATAAAGTTAATTATGTTCATTAAAATAGGATTTTAAAATATTTGTAATACTTTGAATGGTTTGAATGGTTTTTTAAATGGTTGCTCATAATAAAACACCTCTGTACTCCTAGACTCTCTCAGGGACCTGAACTAAGAGTATTCCTGTGAGCCACAGTAACCATGTTGCTCTAGATAGATCTCCTGATGTCAGAAGACATGAAGCAGTTCACCAAAATGTTTTCTGAATTGCATGTTGGAGAGGAAGTGTTGGATGTCAGAGGGAAAAAGCCAATGCTGACTTTCTCCTCCGTGTCACAAGACCAGGGATGGTGTTCTAGAAAGTTTTCTAATGTGACAAAGAGCAGAATAGTGTCCAGGGCAGCATGTCCCTGATGCTTGAGTGTGTGAAGCTGACATTAATTAGTCCCAGCCAAGGACAGTGTCACAGAAAACATACTGTGTTTTTAAATTGTATCGTGTGGTTTTGTTAGATCCCTTTCTGTGTCTGTTTGTATGTATTACACAAATTAAAGAAAACCTGTGATGTGACATCCACTGTCCTCTGTTGCTGTTATTTCTGGATAGCCACCTGCTTGTGTTACCACTGGATGTGAAGGCTGAGGATTTTTCCTCTGAGAAGCCCATCCTCCAGGAACAGAGCAAGTGCACTTAAGGAGTATGCAATGGGAATATTTCTGTCTCTTATAGTATTTATTGTATTTATAGAATAATAAGTATTCATAAATACCTAATTTTATAACACTTGTAATACTTGTAATACTTAATATTTATAATACTTAGTTAAAATATAGTAAGTATTTAGAAAATATTTGCTCTCCTGGTAAGTAGCTCCCATATGGAAATATCTGGCTTCTTTAACTATCTGAATGTCCCTAATGAAACACACACAAAACAGGTGCTGTTTTGGCCAAGGTGCTCTTAAGACAGACATTGGTAAGAACAGTTAATAATGTTTACGTGACAGCAGCCTGCTGGCTGAAGTCTCAGAAAAGACAGAGGATCAGTTTTGGTGAGCACAAATACATCCTGCAGAGGGACAGATGCACAGATACGATCTGCCCAGCCCTGGTGAGTCTAGAAAAACAATATCCAGGGGAGGGACTAACAGAAGTGATAATTGCCCTGAGGCTGCCTGGCACAGAGGTAGGACGGAACTGAGCTCTCCTGTGGCCAAGGCCTGGCATTGCTACAGGTATGTGAATTCCTTTGGTGGATCAGTCAGTCTAAGTGTTGGTGTCATGGGTAAGCAGTAGGAGAATCTGCTCTTTTGCACAGCTTTTAGCCACCCAGGCAGGGAGAGTGCCAGCAGTAAGGAAAATTGCCTCGGGCTCTCTGGCTATGGAACAGATCTACTTGCTCCCAACTGTAGTAAGATGTGCTTCCATGCCTGTTTGAGCTGTTGATTTATTTTCTAGGTATAAAAATGGGAAAAAATGTGTTTGAAAAACCTGATAACTCTCAAATGTCTCCAGTGTGCCAGAGTTTAAAACTGGGAGATTTTCCTTCTGTGTGACTGATTTCTGAGAGTTGCTAACAGAGACTGAAATAAGACAAGTGTTGAGAGCATACTTCCCACACTACTGTGTGCTTTCTTCCTGCTCAGAGGTAAAATGGGAGTCTGAATAGGCAAAAAGAGGGGCCAGACGCAGGAAAATACAAGGAGATAAAGAACAACTGTTGGAAGAGAAATTTTCTGCTTCTGTAAGAAATTAGGATATCATGTGTCTTTTTTCCCTGTCCTGCAACACTTCTCCAGCTCATCAAGAGGAGCCTTGGAATGTGTGATCCTCATTATTGTTATGACTCCAAGTTGTGTAAAAGTAAAGTTCAGACCTCTGAATGTACGAGTATTACGTATCATCTGTGAGAGGATGGGGGGATTGTCAGTATTTTCTCAGCCGTTTTTTGACTGTCTTAGCAAAACAAGCTGAAAACTCTGTGAAGTGGGTACTTACGTATAGAATGGGGAAGTATAAAGCAAGTTTGGAACCCACGAACTTGTCAATGACAAGTGAAGTATGCTTGGTTAGGTGCTGGTAAAAATGCCAATCTGACTTCAAATAGAGACTACTTTGTCTTTAAAGAAGTGTTTCTGATTTTTGGTGTTGTTTTCTCTACCCACCTTCCACCTCCTCCTTTCTTTTGTCTTGAAATGCAAATGAAGTACAGAATACATCAGCAGAGGCCTTGGCAATTGCTTTTACCTGAAATTGTATACTGCCCATAGACTGCCAAGGTTTTGGAGGAATTGATTATTATCCAAAAGATCTCCACAGACAGCTGTGTTTTCCTCCTCCACCAGGAGGGCATGGTAACAGTAAAAAGAAAAATGTTCTTATGACAACACGTGAGTGGGAAGCTGACAAACAGCTTATTTTTCGCAATCAAGGATCTTGCAACCATGTTACTCCTCCTCTTTGCTTATCTTCCACTGGTCTTGCAGGAGCCAGGCTTCTAAACTATTAGAGCTCCTCTTTTTTACCATGTACCTTTGCAGGATCAAATGCAGCATGGTCTCATGCTCATTTGTGCCAAATGATAGGCTGAAATGGAAGCAAGTGGAGTATCTGGGTGGATCAGGCAATCAATGCCCTAAACAAAGCCAATCAAGCAAAAAAAAATAATTTAAAAATCTGTCAGTGTAAGTAATGTTTTCTTTTGTTTTGGTTTGGTTTTTGTGTGTGTTTTTGTTTGTTTGTTTGTTTTTGTTGTTGTTTGGTTTTTAAAAATTTATCTGACAGCTGTGCAAACAACATAGACAAGACGTATCATCATCTTGGACAAGCTTGTGAGTGAGCTCTGTCTTCCTCCAGAGCACCAATTTCCTCCACTGAGGAAGGGGTGGTCAATAGCTAATTCATGTAAGCACAGTTAACTCTTAGGAGACAGCAAATGCTAATTCAGACAGCAAATGTTAATTCCGAAGCCGATTCGCCCTAATCTTGTCAAGATAAGGGGGACAAGGATCATCTCAGAAACTGCTGAATCATTCCTCAAAGGACTACGCATGCCCCGGGGAGAGAGGTGAAAAGTGCATTGTGAGGAAGACTACTAATCTTCATCGGAAAGACCCCTGAGGAAGAAGAGGAGCCTTCCTCAGTGCGACCACCAGGACACGCAGCGCATGCGCGGCGCATATGCTAATAATATTAATGACTTCTGAGAAATGATTTGTATAACCACACCTGTCCCAAAGAATGTGATGAATATTCCTGATTTAACCCATAATACTGTGTTGTGGGGAGTACCGGTGTGTGTGTTCGGAGGAGCGATCCCCCACACCCGGCGCGCCGAATAAAAGCAAATACCCACTTTCTCTGACTCTCTCTGAAGTGTCTCCTGGCCCGGTTTGGGCGATTCACTACTGTTCACCATTCAGTGTATTTGCCCTTCTGTTCCTTAACCAAGGAGCCCTGTACTTGTAACTGACTGGATGACCTCATCTCCAAATTAAATATGATACAGCGAATCAGTGCAGGGAAGACCTACATTGTAAAACATAGCCTTACTTTGTGATTTGGTGCTGCTGGCTCATACCTATGCATGAAGCATGTAAGGGATGCTACCTGTTGCTTTGGCACTAATGCATCAGCAAACTGAAACAAACCACAGCGGTTCCAGGTGCATTTATCTCAAACTTGAACTGCCTAAGGAAATGAGCCATGAGTTGAAAATAAGTGTTGGTTGGAACGAATGAATAAAACTCCCTCTCATGATGTGGGTGAGACAGAGAACAAAAATAGCTGCTGCTTCTAACTGTTGAAGACATCACTGTTTGAAGAGCTGTGTAGATGGAAAACCAGATATATTTTAAAAAATTCCTCCTTTGTGGCCACTGAAAAGCTTTAGTAGAGGGATTTTTCAGCTTTCTGCAGCATTCTGTGAGAACTCTGTGTCTCTCACGAAAACTATGCAAGACACTGCTACGGGTTTTTGTAAACTAATTCTTTATCTTTGCACCTGCTGTTGTTCAGTTAGCATTGTTATGGTACACTGAGGAAAATATTTTGAAATGGGTGTTGAATAGCCTGCACCAATCATTGTAGGAGGTGGTTGACCAAGGGACCAATAGTACTATGCTACTCTTGCAAACCAAGTTATATAAACCGATTTATAATTAATTAAATTAGCCATTTTCTCCGGATCTTGGTCGTGTCGTTTCTCACCCTCCCGGGTACAACAGTGACACTCCTTTAAGGTCCTTAATGAAACTCAGGCAGCATGCTCATTTTTATAATAATCTTTCACTGTAACATACCTGCATGTTAAGACTGATTGATGTAGCTCAAGTCCTTTAGTCCCTTGGCTCCAAATTTCTTTTTCTACCGCTATGTCTTACATTTGGGAACATTTAAATGCTCGTCTCCGACTTTTCCCCGCTGGCTGTCTGTTCAAGGTGCGTTCCTGTGACCGCACCTCTGAGCATTAGAAGAGATGTGCAACGGGGGCCATCTGCTGGCGTCCAGTCATTGGTAGCAAACTGCCTTGCACAGCCTGCTCTCCCATTTCCAGGAAACCATGAAAACGTAGAAATAACGTTGCATACCCTAAACACTGGATTTTTGAACATTGGTCATGGTTTACTACCAGCAAAACTCGTGCTTGCTTGAAGTTTCAGCAGCCTATGCTGTGTGGGGTTTCTCCAGGCCCTCTCTTCCCTGTCACAAACCAAAATCAGGACTACTTCTGTCCTTTAGTTAATTCAAAATCAGGTAGGGGTCTAACCCCTGAGCTTTT